>SNQJ01S0019490.1:50533-61177 GCA_010110895.2 Picea sitchensis | reverse complement strand
CAATATTAAAAACTTAAGGAAAGCGTCCTATTCTGTCATGTTTTGTTCTAGATCCAGGTGGATCTAGGGAGATCGGTTTGTGTCCGCACTTACGGATTTATCCTTAAACAGTATCGCGAACCTGTGTGCATGTTCTGGTGCAACTCCAAACCCCGAACCCCGATGGTCAAATGGGTCAACGCTTTCCACTCAGTCGGGGATTTCCCTATCGGGAAATCGGCACTTACGATGCTTTGATTCGCTTGCGCCACAAAACTCCGAACCCCGAACCCCGATGACACCTGTCTCCACCAGATCTCGTGGTCCCACGCTGCCACGTCACTTCCTTCTCTCGTGTGATTAGGAAATCACGATTCGGGAATTCGCGATTCTGCCGCACAAGGTCACAGACCTTGCCAAACCCTGAATCCTGACTCCTTGGGATCTTGCGCCACGTGTCCTTGCTCTGATCGATGGCTCCCGTAGATTCGAGAAATTGTGACTCGCGATTTCAATGAGTCTGCGCCTCACCTCGTCAAACGTCGAATGTCGATATGCTATGGCTTGATTCTTCCTGCATCAAGGGTTAAACCCCTCGCATCTTCAATGAGATCGAACGGTCCGCGGGATTTCACGATTATCCTCTGCGAATCCTATCCGTTAACTCCCTCCCTTGGAGATTTCTTCTGCTCTAAAGCTCCTTCTAGTTCGGAACCCACCTGGGTCTGTTCTCACCGTGTTCACGAAGGAATTATCCCTCATGAGCTTGTCAACTATGACTTCCTCTGGGACCCTACGCACAATCTTGTGCTCGACCTCAACAACTCTCGAAGTGTTGAGTTCTCCCAGGCTCTGTGCACTTCCTGCAACAGTAGTTTGTGCCTTCCTTTGCTCAAACTAGCGGCTGAAAACTTCAAGTTCGACCTGCACTTCTCCTGCACGGCTTGAACAACCCAATTCAACTTCTTGGGTAGATGAGAACAAGAGTCTAACTGCTGAGCCTCATCAATGCACTCTATGCGGATGAATTCGACTGCACTCTATGCAGGAATATCCTAGCTCAAACAAAGAAACAATTGAAACTCATTCTCCTCTTTCTCACAGATTTCAATCAACTATGAAATCACATACACAGCATATCAAAGCAAATGCATACAAGGAAAATAAACATCCATGAGCATAATATCAACACAGAGACATAACACAAACCATGAAGTTGAATCAAAGACTCTTCTATTAATCCAATCTGTACATGGGTGTTCTACACAAGTTCTCTGCTCTGCTCTTCTCTTTAGGATGCGAGAATGATACAATAATACAAAGGAGGGTGCCTATATTCCGTTTTCCCTCTCGAATTCTACAACTATCAAATCTACAATTAATTCCTATCTAACAACATTAAAACTAATAAATGCCTTCCTATATACAATACAATACAAGTGTGCTTCTTTATGAATGCTTCATGAAAGAGCGGCGCAACAATTCCCAAGGTGTTCAAAATTTGATGCTGGCGCTATCCAGCTGTCTTTTCTGCTCCACGCGCTGGCTCGCTTGGTGAGTGATCGATGCTCATGCATCATACTCCTCGGCTCGAAAGATTTCATGGGCTCCTATCCATGAGCTCCTGCACAGTCTGCCCATGCTTCTGTATTGTTTCTTCTGTCTCCCAACTGGCATCCTCCACTGGGTGGTTCTTCCATTTCACCAGGTACTCAAAATACTACTTTCGCCTAGTCTTCTTACCCACCCTTCTATCCAGTACGCACTCCATCTGCGGATTTTCTGCTGCTGGTAGTTGTTTCTGCCATTGGATCACTGGTTCCTTAGTTCCAGTGTCTACTTCTCCATCCCGGTATGGGTATAAATCCGAAACATTGAAAATCGAAGATATCCCGATGCCCTCCAGCAGCTCAAGCTCATATGCATTCTCCCCGAACTTCTTCAGGACTTTGCATGGCCCAATTTTCTTCATCTTGAGCTTGTTATATGTTCCCCTTGGGAACATTTCTTTCCTCAGGTGTGCCAGAACCATGTCTCCAACTTCAAACTGAAGTTGTCTCTTCCGTTGATCGACTCTGCGCTTATACTCCTGATTTGATTTCTGCAGTCGCTGCTTCACCTACGTGTGAAGTTCCTGCATTGCTTCAATGAACTCTTCAGCACGAGCGCTACTAGTTTCAGCCTGTCCTGACTCCCTGAGCTCAGAAACTCCCCTCAGTTGTGTCCCATACAAAATATGGAATGGGATTTTTCCTATACTCCGATTCACCAAATCATTGTACGCGAACTCTGCCTGTGGCAATATCTGGTCCCAACTACTATGGTGCTCTGTCACCAAGCTTCTCAATAAATCCCCCAGACTTCTGTTCACCACCTCTGTTTGCCCATCTGTCTGCGGATGGTAAGCTGAACTAAATGCTAGATTAGTTCCCAGCTTCTTCCATAGTGTCCTCCAAAAATGACCTATGAATTTGGTATCCCTATCTGAGACTATGCTTCTCGGCAATCCATGCAATCTGACAATTTCTTTGAAAAAGAGGTTGGCGATGTGTGTCGCATCGCTGGTATTTTGACACGGAATGAAATGTGCCATCTTAGAGAACCTATCCACCACCACAAAGATGGAATCCACTCCTCTTTGCGTCCTCGACAAACCCAAAACAAAATCCATGCTAATGGCTTCCCATGGCCTTTCGGGTATGGGAAATGGTTGATATAACCCAGCATTCTACCTTCGGCCCTTCCCATGTTGACATATCCTGCATCTGTCAACAAACCGTTTGACATCGGTGCGCATCCCCGGCCAAAAATACGATTCGCTCAGCTTGGAGAATGTTTTGTCATGCCCAAAGTGACCTGCTAAGCCTCCACTGTGCTTTTCCTTTACCAAATTCTCCCTCATGGAGCAATTCGGAATGCACAGTTGATTTCCCCGAAACAACAATCCTTCCTGGATCATATAGTCTATCCACGAGCTCTGATCCTTGAGCACTGGATTCTTGACTGCTTCGTATGCTTCTGCAAAATCTACATCACCTGCATACATATCTTTTAGATTCTCAAAACCCAACGTCTTGACTCTGAACTCCTGCAGAAGCAAACATTTCCTGCTCAAAGCATCAGCCACTTTGTTAGCAGTTCCCGAAATGTGCTTAATGACAAATGTGAAATTTTGCATGTACTCTACCCATTTTGCATGCTTCTGGTTCAACTTATCCTGTTGACTTACAAACTGCAATGCATGATTATCACTGTACAACACAAACTCCTTGGGTATCAAGTAATGCCTCCACTTCTTTAATGCCTGGATAATGGCATAAAACTCTTTGTCGTATGTGGAGTATTTCAGCTTTGCATCATCCAGTTTCTTGCTGTAATATGCAACAGGTCTGTCATCTTGACTTAGGACCCCTCCAACAGCATATCCACTAGCATCACATTTCACCTGAAATGTCTTCTGAAAATTAGGCAACACCAACACTGGTTGCTCTGTGATCTTTCGCTTCAACAGATTGAAGCTCTTTTCAGCCTCGGTTGTCCAATGAAAAACTTTATGCCACTTCTTCATGGTGTCCATCATTGCTGCGCTAATCCCACTAAAATTCCGAATGAATTTCCTGTAGAAACTAGCCAATCCATGGAAACTCCTCACCTCGAAAACATTTCTCGGTGATGGCCAATTCTTTATCACTTCTACCTTCTCAGGATCCATTTTCAACTCATTCGCCGAGATTACAAAACCCAAATAAATGAGTTTTGTCTGCATGAAGGAACACTTCTTCATATTGATCAACAACTTCTCCTGCTGTAGCCTTCTCATCACAATAGCTAAATTCTTTAAATGCTCAGCCTTGGTCTTACTAAAAATCAGTATATCATCCAGATACACGACAACAAATTTCCCGATGAATTCCCTCAGGACTTCATTCATCAACCTCATGAATGTGCTCGGCGCATTTGTCAAGCCAAACGGCATGACCAACCATTCGTACAAACCTTCGTTTGTTTTGAATGTTGTCTTCCAATCATCACCTTCTCTCATCCGGATCTGATGATATCCACTCTTGAGATCAATCTTCGAAAAATAATTTGCCCCACTCAGGCAATCCATCAGATCATCCATTCTTGGTAGTGGAAATCTGTACCTGATGGTGATTTTATTTATCACCCTAGAGTCTGTACACATTCTCCAGCCTCCATCCTTCTTCGGACTTAGTATTGTCGGAACAACACATGGACTAAGACTTTCCCGGACCAGTCCTTTATCCGGCAAACCCTGTACGTGTCTTTTGACTTCCTCATTCTCATGAGGTGTCAACCTGTACGCTGCCTTATTCGGAAAACTTGCTCCGGGTATGAGGTCAATGTGATGACTCACACTCCTCATCGGTGGCAACGAACGAGGTAGTTCATCCATGATGATGTCAGTGAACTCTCCCAGCATTTCCTGAATCTCATCTGGCAAATCGTCCACTCTTGTGCTTGTCAGAACAATTCTCGGATTTCTGACAACAAAGAATTGTGGATATTCATCCTTCTCCATCTCTGTGAGAAGCTCCTTCCCACTCATGAGAAGTATGGTACTGCTCACTTTCGGCTCCACTTCTTTATCTTTTATCGGAAGCAATGTGTGTGTTTTCCCATCATTCTCCAAGGTGTATGTGTTCATTCTCCCATCATGAACAACATTTCTATCATACTACCATGGTCTACCCAATAATACATGACAAACATCCATGGGAATTACATCACATAGGATTTTATCTTTATATTCACCCATCTTAAATTCAACCAAGCATTGTTTTGTAACACTTACTTGGTGCCCTTTCTGTAGCCATGACACTTTGTATGGACTCGGGTGATTGGTTGTCTCCAGCTCCAGCTTTTCCACCATCTCGGTTGAAACGATATTATCAGTGCTTCCACTGTCCATGATGACCTTGCATTTCCAGCCCTTGGTCTTGCAAGTCGTTCTGAACAGTATAGTTCTCTGAGCTGTGTCCTCCACCTCCTTCTCAGGTGTTAACAAAATTTTATGCACCGTCAATGACTTCCCACTTTCGGTGTCTTCATCCTCATCATCACGCCTCTGCGCCTCAGTGATGTGAGCTTATCCTCTGTCCACCTTCCTGTATGGACAATCCACGGCTTTGTGTCCATCTTTTCCACATGTAAAACATGTGATGATTCCTCCACGGCCTCTTCCTCTTCCTCGGGCATGAGGAATAGCGTTGGCGTCAGCATATCCGCCACCCTGCTCTGTATGTTGCCTCCTCGGCTCAGCATATTGTTGCCTTGGTTGTGAGGTTCCACCTCACTCAATCTTACTCTGAGGTCTCTGCCATTCCTCCTTGGGCTTCTGATTTCGTTCTTGGGCAACTTCCTTGCCTTTGGGCTGACTCCTTCCTCGCCCTCGCTGACCTTGCTTGCGGCTCAGATTCTCTTCGGATTTCAGAGCCATCTGGTACACATCTTCCACCGTTCAGATGGTAACCATGCTCAATTCATCCTGAATGTCGTACCTCAACCCATTCAGGTATCTTGCCACCTTTTCATCATCGCTCTCTCGATGACCAGCTCTGATGTTGAGTCTGTAAAACTCCTCGGTGTACTCCTTCATCTTCATCAAATTCTGTCTCAGGTTATGCATACGCCTGAACAGTGTGATCTGATAATATTTGGGGATGAACTTCGCTTTCATCTTCGCGATCATCCTATCCCAGCTTTTGATCTTTTGTTTTCCTTTGCAGCACCTATCAGCCTGCAACTCATCCCACCATAAGGCTGCATGTCCTTTCAACTTAGTAACAGCGTGCCTTACTTTCTTGTCCTCTTCGATATCCTCATAATCGAAGTAGGTGTCGAGTGCTCGGATCCAATCCAGCAACTCTTCTGCATTTAGACTCCCCTCATAGACGGGAATGTCCATTTTTGTGTTTGAGCTCATCCTGGCGATGGCTCTAATCAGTCGCTCTGTTGAGGCGTCCTCTGCTGTGACTTCTTCTGCATGTCCAGCTTCCTCTTCCACCTCAGAATCACTGAACTCTACTGCACCAGTTCCGCGTCTCTGCGCAGTCTCCATCTCTTCAAGCCTCGCTCGGAGATCTCTGATCTGGCACTCCATTTCTGGATTCCCTGTCGGCCTGCCTCTCCTTAGGGCATCCCTGTCTTCTTGATCAGGTGACTGCCTTTCTCTTCTAGGCGGCATGGTGTATTCCTGTCTCTGCTACAGAAATCAAAGATACTCCCGCTCTGATACCACTTGACGCGGATGGCCACAATCCTCACGGTCCGACCCGCTCTCACCAGGACCTTCTTCCGCATGGCCCGAAGAGTCAAAGACTCTTCCAACTCCTCTCGGGAGTTCTTACTACCCACAGTAATTCCTCCTGCGATCTCCCCTTCGCTTATCATGAAATTTGGTTCCTCAGTATCGCGAACCTGTGTGCACGTTCTCATGCAACTCCAAACCCCGAACCCCGATGGTCAAATGGGTCAACGCTTTCCACTCAGTCGGGGATTTCCCTATCGAGAAATTGGCACTTGCGATGCTGTGATTCACTTGCGCCACAAAACTCCGAACCCCGAACCCCGATGACACCTATCTCCACTAGATCTCGTGGTCCCACGCTGCCACGTCACTTCCTTCTCTCATGCAATCGGGAAATCGCGATTCGAGAATTCGCGATTCTGTTGCACAAGGTCACAGACCTTTCCAAACCCTGAATCCCGACTCCTTGGGATCTTGTGCCACGTGTCCTTTCTCTGATCGACGGCTCTTTTAGATTCGAGAAATCGTGACTCGTGATTTCAATGAGTCTGCGCCTCACCTCGTCAAACGTCGAATGTCGATATGCTATGGATTGATTCTTCCTACGTCAAGGGTTAAACCCCTCGCAGCTTCAATGAGATCGAACGGTCCGCGGGATTTTTCTTTTCTCCTCTGCGAATCCTGTCCGTTAACTCCCTCCCTTGGAGATTTCTTCCGCTCTAAAGCTCCTTCCAGTTCGGAACCCACCTGGGTCCATTCTCACCGTGTTCACGAAGGAATTATCCCTCCTGAGCTTGTCAACTCTGAATTCCTCTGGGACCCTGCACACAGTCTTGTGCTCGGCCTCAACAACTCTCGAAGTGTTGAGTTCTCCCAAGCTCTGTGCACTTCCTGCAACAGTAGTCTGTGCCTTCCTTTGCTCAAACTAGCGGCTGAAAACTTCAAGTTCGACCTGCACTTCTCTTGCACGGCTTGAACAACCCAATTCAACTTCTTGGGTAGATGAGAACAAGAGTCTAACTGCTGTGCCTCATCAACGCACTCTATGCAGATGAATTCAACAGCATTCTATGCAAGAATCTCCTAGCTCAAACAGAGAAACAATTGAAACTCATTCTCCTCTTTCTCACAGATTTCAATCAACTATGAAATCACATACACATCATATCAAAGAAAATGCATACAAGGAAAATAAACATCCATGAGCATAATATCAACACAGAGACATAACACAAACCATGAAGTTGAATCAATGACTCTTCTATTAATCCAATCTGTACATGGGTGTTCTACACAAGTTCTCTGCTCTGCTCTTCTCTTTAGGATGTGAGAATGATACAATAATACAAAGGAGGGTGCCTATATTCCATTTTCCCTCTCGAATTCTACAACTATCAAATCTACAATTAATTCCTATCTAACAGCATTAAAACTAATAAATGCCTTCCTATCTACAATACAATACAAGTGCGCTTCTTTATGAATGCTTCATGAAAGAGAGGCGCAACAATTCCCAATGTGTTCAAAATTTGATGCTGGCGCTATCCAGCTGTCTTTTCTGCTCCACGCGTTGGCTCGCTTGGTGAGTGATCGATGCTCCTGCATCATACAGGATTCCAAATTGACAGATATATTTTGGACATAGGATGTGCATACAACAATTCACATTCAAAACAGAGTAACTCTCAGAAACAACACTAACAAAACTCCCTATGAGCTATGGAAAGGAAGACCAACAAATGTGAAGCACTTCAGAGTTTTTGGAAGCAAATGCTACATCAAAAGAGAAGATGAAAAAATTGGAAAGTTTGACTCTCTTGTGGACAAATGAGTACTTGTTGGTTACTCAAGTACAAGGAAAGTATACAAGTGTTACAACCTTATATTGAACAAAGTTGTGGAAAGAATCAACGTAAGAATTGATGAAACAGGTAGACAAGAGTTAAAGGAAGAAGAAAATGAATCAATGGAACAACTTTACGAAGAAGAATTAGAATATGAAGAAGGGTAATATGAAGAGGATCCTACATAAGGAGAAGAGAAATTTCAACTAGTGCCTCCAAAGACACCTAGCAGACGAGTACAGAAGAATCATCCTTCAGATCAGATTATCGAAAAAAAAGATGCAAGAGTTGAGACTGGAAGAAGAATATGTTCACCAGAACAAACTCACCTAGCACTCTCATCTATGATTGAACCAACCTGTTTTGAAGAGGCCAATAAGGAAAAAATTTGGAATAAGTCCATGGATGAAGAATTGGATCAAATAGAGAAAAATGACACTTTGGATTTGGTTCCAATACTAAAGGATAATAATGTGATCGGCACAAAGTGGGTATACAGGAATAAATTGAATGAAGATGGAAAGGTTACAAGGAACAAATCTAGATTGGTATGTAAAGGATATGCATGGGTTGAAGGAATCAAATTTGAAGAGACATTCTCCCCAGTTGCTAGAATGGAAGCAATCTAATTTATTTTAGCTTATGCATGCTCCAAAAATATTAAATTGCATAAGATGGACGTTAAATCTACTTTTTTGAATGGGGAACTTGAAGAAGAAGTCTACATTAAACAACCAGAAGGATTTCAGTTGTCAGAGAATGAAGATTATATGTGTAAATTAAAGAAGGAATTGTATGGTCTAAAACAAGCTCCTAGAGCATGGTACTCTAGACTCGATAAATATCTATAGCAGATAGGGTTTAGAAAAGGAAGTACAGAAAACAACCTCTACATCAAGGTAACTCAAGATAGTATTTTATTAATTGAATTTTATCTTGATGATATTATTTTTGGAAGTACTAATGAAAGGTTAAGCCAAAAAATTTCAAACGACATGCAGAATGAATTTGAAATGTCATTACTTGGAGAACTATCCTTCTTTCTGGGTCTTCCAATATGTCAAAGAAACCAAGGAATTTGTATTTCTCAAACCAATTATATCATAGAAATGCTAAAGAGGTTCGAAATGGAAGATTGCAAACCAGTTATCACCCCCATGCAAACTAGTTGCAAGTTGAGCAAAGATGATGATTCAAAGTTTACAGATCAAAAGCAATACAGGTCAATGATTGGTATCCTACTATATGTGATAGCATCCAGACCAGATGTAATGGAGGCAGTTGGACAGGTAGCACAATTTCAAGTAGCACCAAAGGAATCACATGTATTAGCAGTGAAGAGGATTTTCAGATATCTCAAAGGAACAAAAGAGTTTGAATTATGGTATCCAAAAGGAAAGGATCTATCACTTATTGCCTACATAGATGCAGATTGGGCAGGTTGCATTGATGACCAACTAAGCACCAATGGAGAAGCGTTCTAATTGGGTGAGTGTTTAGTATCATGGCTATGTAAGAAACAATCATCAATATATTTACCTAAAGTCGATGCAGAGTATATTGCAGCAGCAACATGTTGTACACAAGTTTTATGGATGAAACAAACTCTGAAAGATATACAGGTTGAGTATGATGAGCCCATTCCAATATATTTTGATAATACAAGTGCCATCAGTATCTCAAAGAGCCCGGTGATGCACTCCAATATGAAGCGCATTCCAATCAAGTATCAGTTTGTTTGAGAACGGGTTGCAAAAAATAACAACAGAGATGAATATGTGGGAACAAAGGAACAAGTGGAAGACATCTTTACAAAACCACTTCCACAAGAAGCCTTTAAGTATCTTTTCCATAGACTCAGATTTATTTCTACTCCAAAATGAATTCTTTTGAATGCTTATCTTATATGTCTTAAATGTACACGAGGAAGCGCCATAAAGAGGACAGTTCGGGTTGGGAGATTAGATGAGTCAGTTAGGGGGAGAAGACCCAAATGGAAAGATACCATTTCCATTGATGACAAAGGGGAAGATATTTATCAGATGAAAAGGACAGAGGCATGGTTCCAGGGGGAGCATTGCTCACAGATATGCGGGCATGGTTCCAAGGGGAGCATGAGTGATATGATTTCAGTATTTCATCAGAGTGTTCCCATCAATGCCAAAGGGGAAGATTGTTGATTAATTGGGTTGGTTTTCATTGATGTAATGCACCCAAGTTTGTTTGATGTATAATGGTATGAGTTTTGATATATTTGCAGGTAAGACTATTCTATATGGATAGTACATGTCATGACATTTCCAATGGTATGTGGAACATCACATAACTCCTCACAGTTTGAGAGTTATAACCTTATGAAGTTTAAGGACCCTCATATGATTCGCTTGAAACCTCAAAAGGTCAAAGAAGTCAAAGTGTTTGCAAAGAGTATTATTTAAATAATAAAGTGAAGTGACAAAGTCAAGGAATTATATAAATAATAAAGTGAAGTGACAAAGTCAAAGATGACTATTTAAATAATAAAGTGAAGTGACAAAATCAAAGAGGATT
>SNQJ01S0019490.1:25057-44234 GCA_010110895.2 Picea sitchensis | reverse complement strand
TGTTCGAAATCAATGAAGCCTTCAGTATGATTATCAAGATCCTCTAGTCTATGCCCGAAAATCTGTCGAAGACCTCTAGGTAGTGAATTTGTACACTCATATTACACTCCTACCCAAGTTTTGAATATTTTTAAGTTGTTTCTCGAGCTATGAAGACCTCATCTCCATCCATCAGGCCTTATCAGCTTCTACAAGATGGATACTATACATGTATATATTTTTTATTTTGAGATGTAGCTCCGCTGTGTATTGCTCGCGGCTATACTTTATATAGTTATATGACATGGATATACAATGTATTTGATTGGTAGCCATGGTTTCATTTTATCCTGAGCATGGGTATTCCCGCCTTGGTGAGACAATTGTTATTTTGCAGATGGCACCTCCTGATTTCTGGTCCCTGGGCTCACTTGTTTGGAACGTTGGTGAAGATTGATAATGTATTTCGGCCATCAGATGCTCTTCTGACCTCACACATTAGGGGGCATCTTTTATAACCCTAATTTTCACCATACATGCTTACCTAGCATCAGGCCATCTCAGATTCCTTCTTTGCCAAAACACTACTGAACAACTCTTCTTAAAAATCCTCTTTATAAAGGCCCACGTGCCCTGCTCCATTACTGCAGGTGTGTACACACTAGCTGACCCAAGACAACCCGTGTGTACCTACAAAAGCACGAAAAAAGGAAAGTTGTTGAAGGAACACACAACTTTGGGTAAGTTAACTAAACCTTTCGGCCATGCATGGCCGGTCATTTTACCAAATACCTAGCTCCTTCCAGCCTATAAAAGAAGGGGTAGGGGTCCCATTTGAAAGGAGGAAAATCATAGTAAAGAAACTATACCCGATTGAGCATTCCCTTTGTCCCAACCTTTAGCCATCCTTGTGTAAAGAGAAGTATAGAGCAAAGCAGTTGGAAGACAGTGAAAGAAGAGCCCAAGACGAGGATCGAGGAGCAGTGGCCGACTTTATCATTGTAAGGTATCATTGTGAAGTTAATAAAAGAATTGCTTTTCCCGTCCTGCCATATGAGATTGTCCTTTATTTGAATATTGATTGTATGAATGATTAAATATCTAACCCATTATTTCATAGATCAAATGCATGTGGAGTTCTTTTTTTGTATTTTGTGAATGCAGGTCAGCCTTGGGAGGAGAGTTGCAGTCAAAGAACAACCAAGCGCGAAAAGGGATCGACATCAAACACGAAAAATAAGGTATGATAATTTGATCTTTTGAACCTTGTATTTGCATATGAGTAATGGGGGTTTAGGCATGGGATGATGATAAGAAGTAAGAATCTTTAGGTCATTTCTGCATGCATGATAAAAACCCTTAGTGCTAGTTCATAGGAGGGATTCCCACCCACAACAGAATTATTTCATTCTATTAATCATCTTAATCTTTCTCCTATTTGATTCAAACAACTTTTAGTGCATTCCCAAACAAGAAAAAGGGTTTCATAGTTACCTTCAGTATTGGAAGCCCTGATTTCCTCACTGTTTTTTTGCTTTCTGTTTCTATATTTCACAAGGAGGATTTTTTTTAAGCAATTTTTTTTATAGGGTTTGTTTATTTTTATATGGGTGTTTCTTATTTGTTGCAATGAAACCATACATTGCATTGGATCCCAAATCGTCATGTCCCTGTCATTGTTTATAAATGCCTTTGTAGTTAACAATGCACGATGTAGATAGGAAGAGAATTGGTGCATATTTTATGTCAATAACACAACTTGATTTAAATTAGAAATAATATTAAAAAAAAAAAAAAAAAATCATAGTCGGTGGTGCACATTGTACCTAGATAAGAATCAAGGTGCATTTTCTTACAAAGAGTATCGTTGAGTTTAAAATGGAAATACTATTGTTTTTTATATGGAAACCACCATGTATTAAATTTGTTCATAGGTCGATGGTGTGTAATAAACAATACTTAGGAGGTCGTGTTTTTCTTAATTCATAAAGCACTGACTGAATACACAAATTTGTAAAACGTTTTCAATTTCACAATGGAAGTGTTATAATATATTGATGCATATAAATATAGTTGAAACATCGATGTGTATAAATATGGTTCATGCCTTGTTGTGTATTAAGTTACTATACACACTAGTATCTTATTTTGTAAAAAATAGCTTAACTTTTATATTTGATGATTCCTAGTTTTTTTTAAGGGAGATTTTGAAAATTCCAAGGGACAAATAAGGGGAAAACCAAGACATGTCGGTAGGGATGTCCAAAAAAGTGTAGAAGAAGATGGTACAAAAATGAACATAATTGCATCGCAAGAGGAACCATCCCATCTAAAATGTGCATAAGAGGTATGTAATCATTTATTTATTCTTTTATGTACATCAAATTTAATTATCGCGTGAAATATTGTTTTTCATTTGTTTTGTTGCATAAAAGAAAAAAAATAGAACCCATTCAACACATAAGACATGACGATGATGAATAAAAGGGTTGATCACAAACTTTGTGAGTATTTACATTTTCATCCTTTCTTAAGATTTCATGTTTGTTGTGATCTTTATATTTAAATAATTAATTTACATGTGTCCATGTATGTCTTCTAATAGGTGCTAACATACAAATAGGAGTCAACCCATGAATTGATAAACATTGGGTTCAATATGAGTTGTGAGTATATGTTGAAATGTGAAATTTTGATTGAACAATTTGTAAGTAGCTACGTTGTTTAACTTCCCTTTTTATAATTAATGAAACAACAATAAAACTCTATATTAATTATATTGACTGTGATTTGTCATGGCATATCAAACATGTAGGAAACAAAGTATGGAATGCAACCAATAGAGGATATTTTGAGAGAATGCATGAAGCATGGCTTCAAAAGAATGTGTATTGTTTATGAAAGACTTGGTGCTATTGCATGTTTTTTTATCTATGCAATCATGTATATCCTACTATATATATATATATACTTATTACAGTTTATTTCTATGTTTGTAGATGGAAGGTGAAGGGGTAGAACATAAAAAACAAGTCGATCAATAAAAAAAATAGGTTAAATAACCAAAGTACAATATCTCCTATGAATGATAAAGAAATGAGGTATGCACATAGCTTGAACGATGACAACAATTCAACTGATGAATGCCAATCAATATAATTGAATGTTACTGCAAGTTGTATGTTTTGGAATATTTGTTTATGAAAATTATGGATTTTTTTTAATGTACTCGACATATTGTCCCAATTGCATGAGGACATGTTACCAATAAGTGTAACAATTATATATTGGTTGCATTTTGATTATAGTGGACCTTTATGTTGTCCATTTTTGTATGACAATGGGTCTCTTATTCATATATAATAAAATGGGTTTCTTATTTTATTGCATTGTTGAATGTTGTAAAATGTTGTGTTGTTGAATAATTAATGTGGATGATTTACATTATTACAAATAACAGAGGTGTAATTCGTTGAATAACGCATTAATCCAATCATTATATCAAAATGCAATAAAAAAATATAAAACAATATTATTATAAAAAATATATGATTTGAAATGATTAATTGAAAATTTGTAAAAAAAACAATTAATTAAAATATATACATATCAATGCATTGTATTCTTATGAACTCACTAGACGGTGCATGCCATAATATAGAAAGAGGTGCATTTTGAGGAGTCATACGAACCGATGCACATTAATTATAATAACACACTAGTATGAACTATTGAGAAAAAACACCATTCCATAAACGACATAACGTACAATAATATTTATCGTTTCAAAATTGTACGGTGCTCATGTTTAAAATATAAATCAGGGCACTAAATATAATGTATGCATTGGTGTGTTACTTTTATCATACACACCCGGGATCTAAATATAGTGTACGAACTGATTTTTTTGGTATAATATAGGCACCGGTATTAAGTAAAAATAATGGCACCGACAACTCACCTCGAATATTAAAAATTTCACTACCCTTCTGTGCACATGGTAAAATAGAAACCGATATGTACTAATTATACAAGCACCAGGGCACACGTTATATTAAATGCACTAGGGATCATGATAACTTAAATGCACTCATGTGCACTATAATGTAAATCAATCTGGCCGTATAAAAACTAAAAAGCATTGGCGCTTCATACTCAAACAAAGCGAAACTGGTGCATAGAAATTATAAGAGCATTGGTGCTCTGCATACAACGAAAAAAGAGAAACCAATGCACAATAATTATAAACACACCAAGGCGTTTGTATTATATTAACGCACTGGGGTGGGTCTGTCAAGAGCACACTAGTGCGCTTTGAAAATAACAACACCGAAAAAATAACCTCTGTCCACTTAATGTTTTTAGTTATATGTAACATTCGTTAAATCCTCCGCTAAAACCTCTGTAACCAATAGAGGAGGTTGCAATGGAGGTTGTTTGAAACTTTCGCCAAATTTTGTAACAATAAAAACCTCTTCTAGAAGGTGTTCTCCGTGTAGTGCATAGAGATTCTCTCTAAGGGATATTTGGCTCGGGGATCCTTGACACCATTAGTATGTTTTGGGCCTACGTGGAGGATCTTTGACACCATTAATACATTTTTCACAATAATAATGGGTCTCATTCCCTATACCATGGCTAAGGGAGGAAAACAAGAGACTTAGGCCCAAAATGAATATTCTGGAGCTTAATGACCATAAAATCACAATATAGAACATCTCTAATGGATCTATGGGCTCCATGTGGGGTATGACACAATTAGGAGGTTTTTCACAACACGCATGGAAGTCAGATCATGTACCATGGTTTGAGGAGTAAAACAAGGGTTGTAGGCTCTAAATGAATATTTATCATGCTCAATGGCCATAAATAAGGCCTCTTATTGGGAATATGGGCACCATTAGGATGTTTTGCACAATAATAATGGGTCTTAGGACCCCTACCATTGATGGGGGGAGGAAAATAAAGGCGTTATAATATAAACAAATATCATCAATCTTAATTTCCATGAAAAATGTCTCAAACCACCCCACGTATCCTCTTTAAGGGATCTATGGCCTTTGGGTGGGACATGGGTGCCATTCATAGGTTTTGATAACTACATGTGGGTCTTAGGCCTTCAAGTTGGCCATTAGTGACATTAGGAGGTTTTTCGCACCACATAATGCACTTGGGGCCTTGAACATGGTCATGGAAGGAAAATAAGGTGCTAAGGCCCTATTTGAATCCTCTTGGGATCAAACTTCATGCAGTGGTCGTCTATCAACCACACAAGAAATTTGTAGGGGATATTTGGCCTCTCTAGAGGATATTTGACATCATCAATATGATTTGAATAATAAAAATGGGTCTCAGGACCCCTACCATGGCTAGGGGAGGAAAACAAGGGCATTAGGCCCTAAACAAATATTAGGCCCTAAACAAATATTGTCGAGCTTAATGGCCATGAACAAATATATCATAGGCATTGAGCATAAGGGGTATCTTCTATGATACCATGGGCATTGGAAAAAGGGGAAAGAATAATATGAACCCACATTTCAGCATATGCTAAGCTCCACAAAGGCTAGCCCAATTGAGAGACTTTTAAGGGATTTTTAAGCTTATATGATGGTATATTATTCAAGAAGGAAAAGGGTTCTTAGTGTTATAAAGCTATAATTATATCAATGTCCTTGGGAATGGAATTCAAATATCTTATTAGTGATGCTACGTGGAATGATAAGTTACCCCTCTCCTCAAGGATATGTTTGGTTGACTTCTATTGGACAAGAGTATTGCACTTACTCATTGACTTGATTGAGCATTGATGGATCATCTGATAGGAGAAACGAGATGATCACAAAAATATTAGAGAAGACTTAATGAATTGAAATAAAACCTCTTGTAGTATACTTCTCACTACTCTTGTTTGATGATTCAATTTGTTTGTTCAATTACATTATCTTTAAAACAACACGAATACTATTGATTTCATGATAATTATTCTAAGATTTAAGGAAAGCTAGATATCAGAGAGAGAGGCGTTATGTAATATAACACAAGAGCACTCAAATTTGGGAGTTGATATTGTTTAACCAAGGTGTTAGTGTTGTGAGTAAAAGGACATATTTTTTAAAAACTAAGAGAGAAATAGCGCAACAAGAAAGCATACACATAAATGGACACTAGAGATTTACCTTGAAAACCCTTAACTAGGAAAACCAACACCTAGTAGATATATATTAACCTTGGCCAAACTAGCCAAGCGAGACCAACACTGGCCACTTGAGGCTTATAGCAATGGATCATCTCAAGCCATTACATAGGCTTCATTAATTACAACTCTAATTCCTTTACCAAAATTAGATTACAATGCAAAGACATGCATGGCCTTGAGATATTCATGTAAGGACAAGCATAAACATCCATGGTATGGAGATAGCCATGCAAATACATGCATGGCATGGAGATAGCATGAGAAGACTCACATCAAATATGATGGGAACATACCATGGGTTACCATGGGCCCATAAACCACTAATGGTAAACCCAACAATGATCAAATCAATGAATTTATGACCAAGTCAATATTAGCCCAACATTCCCCCTTTTAAACTTGATTTGGGATAAACACCTACCCCCCTCAAAGTTTATAAACTAGGTATCAAGAATACAACATGCCCCCGTATCACCTAGGTCTAGGTCTAGAGTTTATACCGGTGAGCCATCAAACTAGGATATACATGCTTAAATAGGTCTTACAACGATATTCCCACTTACATGTGATAAAATCCAACTCCATAAAAACATTTACAATTGTATTCCCTAGCACGTGATGCTATGAAACATCAACCTATTTCATTGTAAGCATACCTCCTGCTCTAAATACAATTACATATACCAAGTACTTATCTTACCATTGTATGTACTAGCACATATGCAAGAAGCATATACCAACTTCTTTACCAACATTCCTCCTTTCTCCAAATACAATGAGCCAAAGAACTCATTCACTGAGTACTTCTTCCTTAATGCACTTATGCCTATGCTCCACATCGATCCACTGTATTCTCGAGCAAATGATGCAAGAAGAATTTACCAAATTCTTTATGAATATCCCTCCCTGCTCCAAAGATAGTGAGCCAAAGCACTCATTCACCGAGTATTTCATCCTCAATGCACTTTTTCCTATGCTCCATTTCCATGTGGCATTCACCATGGTTCATAAACTGATGAATCGTCACTTCAATTTGTGTGCATATCTCTCTTCCACATGTCACTCACTTTACCAACCATTTCATAAGCATGGATTTCAACATCAGACCACTCTCATTGGAGAGTCCAAGTTTTTCTTGCTCTGATACCATGTTAAAAACTAAGACAGAAATAAAACAACAAGAAAACATGCACATAAATGGACATTGGAGATTTACCTTGGAAACCCTTAACCAGGAAAACCAACACCTAGTAGATATCTATTAATTTACCTTGGAAACCCTTAACTAGGAAAACCAACACCTAGTAGATATCTATTAACCTTGGCCAAAGTGGCCAAGCAAGAACAACACCGACCACTTGAGGCATTTTACAATGGATTATCTCAAGTCATTAAATAGGCTTAATTAATTACAACTCTAATTCCTTTACCATAATTATATTACAATGCAAAGACATGCATGGCTTCGAGATATCCATGCATGGAATGGAGATAACCATGCAAATCCAAGACATGCATGGACATGCATGGTGTGGAGATAGATATGTAAAGACATGCATGGAATGTGTTAGCACTGAGAATCACCCTCAGACTGTTAGAGGATAATCCCAGTGCCCATTTGATTTAAATGATTAAAACATGTTATAGTTGGTGGATCAACAAGAGAAGAGTAAAAGCGAGGGCATCAAACTGCTTGCAAATACATTCTATTGGGCATGGAGTCATAACATTCTGCAGATCATAGGAAATCATGATGCCTACAGACAAAATGCTTATGCAAATATGGGTAGAAGAATAGAAGGTAAAAAAGAAGAATAAAATCCACATAACATAGATCCTTTCTGTAAGATAAATTAAAGAGTGCTTGAACAATAATCAATGATTAACATGCAATTACCACAAATCCTTTACAGCTCATGAATCCGTTAACCAAAGGAATCTTTTGATCTTCAAAATTTGTAAATATTAATCAAGAAAGATGATAAGAAAGAATGGAAACAAGAGAAAAACAATCTGGTATCACAACTTTCATGAATCTCTAATGGCAACAATGCCTACAACACATGCCCTCGGGCTTACAAATGAGCAACTCAACTGCTCCTCTAGCTGTCTCCTCTCTTGGATCATGAATCCAACCCTTTCCTTCTAAAAATCCCCTTCATATATAGTGAATGATCTCTATCTAAGGAGGTCGAAACCAAGGAGATACATAGGATCCTCCTCCATTTAGGAGTCTTGTTACAAAAGATTGCAACAAAACCTAACAAAT
The DNA here is from genome assembly GCA_010110895.2 of Picea sitchensis. Lineage (NCBI taxonomy): Eukaryota > Viridiplantae > Streptophyta > Pinopsida > Pinales > Pinaceae > Picea > Picea sitchensis. The sequence continues at coordinate 35,787 of SNQJ01S0019490.1, read as the reverse complement.
TCCTATTTTTTGGGATCTTTCCTATTGTGATAAATGCCTTTTGAAACAGGTCATTATGCTTGATCTGGAGATGGAACACATGTCCCTCATGTCCAACTAACTCCCAGGATACCATTCGAACATTCCTTGACAATTGGAAGCCCTCCCATGGATCAAATTTGTCATACTGTTAGAGTTCGCAACACTTGTGACAACATGTGCTGTGAACTTTCCTGTAGGTGATGGTTTTTTCTTTTCTCTCAAAATACAAACTGGGTCAGGTTGATTTTTTTTCAACAACTAAAAAACACCATGTTTGTCCTCCACACCAAATTTCAGAGGAACCTAGATGGGAATTCAAAATTTACAAGCAAAACAATCCTCTATTATGTGCTAATTGCTTACAAACTGTCATAAATTACCAATTCGCAACGCCAACGCTGCGAACTTTCCTATAGAAGCATGTTTCACTTTTCCAATGTTTTGAAACCTCCCAAAACTGTCTCAAGTGTCCCAAAATGTTGAAAAAACTATAATCTTAACAATCTTGATTAAAAGAAAGCACCCAATCAGATAATCATGGTTTGCAAAACATAACAATCACCAAAAATGTGTAAAATGTATGAAACACAAACTTGACCAAAATTGATGCTGATTATGGAGGTTCAAAATATTCATTTTTTAATCCTAGAGCTTCTCCTGGTGGCAACCTTGGCCAACATGTCTAGGTTAATCTCACCTGGGCTTCTTTTGGAAAACTATGGATGCCCCCTCTACATCTTTTGACAGAAATGATGCAACCTACTCTCTGAAAGGCTTCTCTGATCAAAGGGTCAGAATCAAGTAGTTGCATGTCATAGGGCTCTGTCCTTACAATTTCACCTCCCTTATGAGTCTTCCTATGTTGTTGTTTTTCCATGACTGTTACTTGAAGAAAACCTTACTATAATACTTAGTGACTGCTAGATGTGAAACATGGAATATAGAAGATTTGGGTTTTGATGATAAGATTTTTCCAATAGGCTAATCTTGTATAGATCTTCTATACTCCTCAGTTTATACACATCTAGGAATGAGAGAAGGCATTCTTCAAATAGAACGACTAAGGAAAAACCATTGAAAATTATAATGAAGGGAGACAAAGGTAAGTCTTTGCAAAATAGGTGTTTTATCAGCATTAAAAATTTGTTAACAACATCACCACACCTGCAATTTTAAGTCTTCTCCCATAGATGATCAAGTGCACACTATAGAATGGATAAGGGTATAATAAATCTGTTAATTTTGTAGTTTTAGAAAGATGTAGAGGACGTGGTTTTAACAATGTTGGAACATAGGGTTCATAATACAGTTCACAACGCCCTCTAAGCCAGTTCGCAGCACCAAGTGAAAATGATAGGAGAAAGTAAATTTTGAGTAGGAGGAAAAACTAAATGAGGTTAGAAGGTGGTCAGTTTTAAAAGGCACAGTTCAAATCATTGTTTAAGTGAATTTTGCAAATTGATAGCAAGGCAGTGACAATTCGTAGCGCCCAAAGGAAAAATAACCAAACTCCCTTTCTCGACCTTCAAACATGATGAAAACTCTCATGGAGTACCTGGTGGTCCTGAGTTTTATGCGAGTGTCTTTGAAATTGCACAAGGGTGTCTGCAAGTAGTCCAACCTCCAACACCCTCCTTCATCTAGTTCGTAGCGCATGTTTACCAGTTCACAGCGCTAGATTCAAACATGATTTGCACACTTTGAGGAAACTGCTATGAGATCTATGACATAATCCCTGAAGAGTTGGTTAAATATGGTGTTGAAAAATGAAATCTCCTGTGTCATGATTCTTTAACTGCAATGATAACAATTGAACGTGTGAGGTACTTATGAGTATGTTGCGAACTATCCCAGTGAGTTGGCAACACACACAACTGTCTTTAACTTGACATTTAAACAGATGGATGATGACAAAGAGAACATTTTGTACAACTAAGAGATGACATGTCAAGGTAATGATGTAAGGATCAAAGGTGTGACTCAAAAAAAATAAAACTAAAGGTATTCTTTTTTATCCCTAAAATTCTATGTGCTAACATAATGGAGATAGAATGCAAAGAATCACATAAAATACCACGGGTTACCCAATATCATGGACCCATACACCACTAATGATTAACCCAACAATATTTGTAGTCCTTTTGTGAATTTTTACCCACAATAATGCATGTGAATTCTAAGAATGTGTGCATGCTTTATAACATGCACATGCTTTATAATGCTCACACAATTTTATAATGCATGTGTGTTCCTCAAATTCAAAATTTCCTTGGTGGGATTGAGAATTCCAAATTATGTTTTTTCTAACTTGGTTTCTTTGGATTTAGGTTTGGTATGACAAACCTAGTCGTTTGGGCTACAAAAACAACAAAACCTCCCATTTTTTGAATGCCTCTAATTATCTCCATTATTCAATGTTATTTTAAAATAGGCTACTCAAATCCATTTTCGATGAAACTATACACACTTATAGATCTGACTATAAAATTTGTTTTGTCTTGACATATATAAAAATATTACCATATAGACATCTTTCATTCCTATTATAAATTTTTATTGCCTTACCTGTTTAAATGAAAAATTATATGCTACAATGTTACAAATAAGGATCTACAATATACAAAAAATTGTTTGATTATGTTAAGATCCTCAAACCTTGCACTAATGCTCTACCTCGTAATCTTAGGGCTATAATGACTTTCATAATCTAAAAAAAACAAATTAACATCAATTTAAAAAAAAAACAATAGTTGTGCACAAAACGACACATTCTCTACAATTGTACAAATTATTTTAAGGAAATTCCATCATTAGATACTCAACAAGTGCACTAACATGAGCATATGCATTATATTTTGTAGGAAAAGTAACAAACAACTATTATAAAAAATTGAATTTCACATATTCATACAAAAACTCCATAAATAAAAATGATATATTTTAGAAGCTAATTCATTTTCATACATTTCATATTCTTACACCATATTCAAATTTGTTGTGAAAGCACCTTGAATCATCCCTCCAAGTCAACATATTTTCATTTTTGCATTGGCACTAATGCACCACGAGAGACTATAATTATCTTACACTCACCCAAAAGTGCACCCTAATGGTTGTAGCATTGTGGTATTGAAGTACACTTGTATGGTATTTATTCTCTTGGGTTGTCATGTGAAATTGGGTTGAACATAAGTTAAATATTTTTTCTATAATTTAATATTTTAGATCATCCCTAAGGTCAAAGGTTCATACAAAATAGATTTTGGAAACCTCAATATTGATGTGAAAGTTTTTAAAGTGGAATTTCTTAAAATTTCTACATCGTATTTGATCTGATTTGACTAAGATTGCTCTCTTGGTGAAGAGAAAGTTGGATATTTCAATTGTATTATACTTGGGAGTGGTTCTTGACCTGGTATAGGTTGATTGATTATGAAATACTATGGTTCTTGGGAGGATCACTTGAATCCTTTAATGGTTTTTCTACTTTGTTCATTATTGATTTTTCTTTGAGGTGCATTTCAAATTTGTAGAATGACTACTCTCGATATTAGAGGGTGTGATAGGTTGGATGGTGCTTCCAAATTTATATCTTGGAATTTCATGCTATAGATTCTTTTGGAGAAAGATTAGATTTGGGATCATGTTGATAAAGATATAACCACAACTATAAATATGAAACTATTGGCCATTCATGTTAAGAAGGAGTCCAAGTCAAATAGAACCATCCTTGGTTTGGTGAAGGATCACTTCATCCCTAACATTGTAATGAAGATGAATAGTAATAAAGTGTTTGAGGCTTTGGATGGCTTATATCAAAGTTATTGTGTCTATAAACATATACTATTGAGCAAGGATGATTTTATAAATGGAAATTTATATTAAAATGTATAAACCTGGGCTAATCTTACTAGTCCTTCATATGCAAAATGTAAAATGTGTGTCGATACTTTTGTAAAAATATTCAAATTTCTAAGGATTTTATATAGTTTCTATAAAATTTTGGTGAATTTTAAGGTAAAATAATTTTATTCTATAGAATTTGGGCGAATTTGTTTTAGAAAAAATGGACATTGGTGAATCTTTTTTGAGGAAAAACCATGGAAAATTAGCCCATTTGCGAAATTTAGCCCCTTAAATAATCTATTCTCTTAAGGAAGAAGCTTTTAGACATTCATATGATTGAAGTAGATACATGGGAAAGCTACTTGGCCAAGATCATATATTTGAGAGATCAATTGGATGCCATATGGATGAAAATGAAGGAAAATGAGTTAGTGTCCATCACCATGAGTGTACTTACTCCATCTTGGAATCCTCGTGTCTAAGGTTTTTTTTCTCATGAGAACTTGTTGGATTTTGTGAAGCTTTGAGATAGGATTGTACAAGAATATATTAGGTTGGAATCCTATTCTGAACAACTAAAGGAAGCATAAGAAATAACCCTATTTGGGAGGATTAGGAAGGAAAGAAAGAAATGATACAATAAGGATAAGAAGGAAGATTCAAGTCAAAGAAAGAAATATTTGAGTAAGGTGAAATATTTTGTGTGTCACCAATTGGGATATTATTCTAGCCAGCGTCTTGAGAATAAGAAGGGTAAGGCCAAACATGTTATATTTGGTACTATAGTAGGAGAAGCCTAGTAGGGAGGAAAAGGAAGGAAAGAAATAAAGGATACAAGAAGGGTAAGCAGGAAGATTCAAGTTGAAGAAATAATTATTTGAGTAAGGTGAAATATTTTATGTGTCACCACTTGGGATWTTATGCTAGCTAGTGTCTTGAGAATAAGAAGGGAAAGGCCAAACATGTTATAGTTGGTACTATAGTAGAAGAAAAYGAGAGATCATTCTAGTTTGATAYTGCCTTCTCCATGATCTCTTGTATATCTTCTAACACCAAGACAAGAATTGGATGGTATGTGGATAGTGGGGCATTGAGAAATATGACTTATGATAGGAAAATTTTCATTAGGMTTTAGGATTAAGGGGGAGGTATGTGTGTGGAGGTGGGTGACGATGATACATCTTCTTTGAAAGAAAATGTCTMCATTTCCTTCTAGATACGATAAGGTGATGTTCTTGAGTTGGATGATGTTTTGTTTGCTCATGGGTTGAAGAAAACTCTTCTTTTACTATCTTATATGGAAAAGATTCAATATAGAGTTTCATTTGAAGAACATTGTTTCACTATCAATGATTATATTCTACCATTTCCAAGGAATTTGAATGGAGGTATGATACATGGTGGCACTTTCAAGTTGCTCAGTGATCCTGTTGCACTTGTACATTCTAGTGAGAATTTGGATGAGTCTTCTAGTATTCAGGAGGCATATGTAGAGCATGTATGGCATTGGATGCCATGGATATAGGCTAAAAAAATATTGAGGAATAAATGATTGATTCCAAGATTGACACAAATGGGAGTAGTGAAGAGAACAATGATAAGGATGTTGGATTTTTTATGAAGAGGGAGTTAACCTTGATGTTACTTTTTCTTTAGAAATATTTCAGAAAGAAGGAGGTGAATTTATTGAGGTTGTCGCTTTGGTTTTTGTAGGTTTTGAGGTGCATGGGAGAAATTCCTACGATTATAGGTGTTGAAAACCATGCATGGGTTGTTTCTCATACCACCAACATGGTGTTTCAAGATGGATGGGTTTAGTGAAATTGTCTATATTTGTGATTTTGATAGATCTGATCCATTTGTCTTCATCTTGTATGGATATGTGATTATCTTTGTAGTAACTCCTTAAAAGCTCATGATGTGGTGTTTGAATATTATGACCTATGATGTTGACTTGAGGAATAATGGAGTTTGACAGGATGATGATGATCCAAGGTTATGTTCCTTCATATTCATAGGTTAGTATTCTTTCGAGGTTCGAGATGTTGTGATAGCATCTTGTATTATTGGATATAGTTTGACTTGCACCACTTACAAGATTTATATTCTAGTATGGAAGAAGATCGTGGTGAGACAAGATGTGAAGTTTGTTGAGGATGTGTGGTTATATAATTCACAATTTTATCCTTCCAACATTGAAGGGAGTGAGGAGATTGATGTTCTAGAGGATGATTTAGGGTTAGAGAAGAATTAGATATAGGTATGGATGAGGTGATATTTAGGATGGATTTTCTCTCACCTTATACTCTAGCATACATGAATCCAATATGGATTACTTCAACATTGTAGGATGCACATGAGAATGTAGGAGTACCTATATCTTCAGTGAGGGTAAGTATACACCATGCTTGGGGGTGATTCATGTGATGTAGGGTTCATGGTTTATGGATGGACCTTTATTGTTCCATGATGGACATACACATTGGAGTGGATTTCCCATTGATTTATAGAACTTGTCTTTATTCTTGTGTAACATTCTTCCTTGGATCATCATAAACCTATGGAGTTGGATGAGTTCTTCATGTAGCTAGCACATGGAGGTTGGTTTTGTGATTGGGAGGATGAATTGACTTGGAGGAGGAGAAATGGGAATCCTAGAGGAGGGAATTGAGCCCTAAATGGAATTGGGACACTTGGTTTCTTGCATGGAAGCTTTCTCTTGACTTGAGGACACTTGGGTTGAGGAGTAATCATGTAGGTAGGGTGGATTCAAAGGAGAACATGTCCTAGGAAGAGTGTTGTATTATTGGATTCCTTTGTAAGAGGAGTGTTGTACACATATCATGAATCATTTATATTTAGAGCCTTTCTTGTTGGATGTGCATGCCTTGGAGCTTGACATGTGTCACCTAGAGTTGGAGTGCTTCACATGTGGGCATATCTTGTTTAGAGTTAGGTTAATTGTAGTGGACTAGGTCAAACTTTATTGTTGGCTTCTCTCACCTCTCATTTAAATAGAGGGAAGATATATTTATTCGGTATACTGGTTCTTGTTCACTCTTGTACTCACATTATTGAGTTAGAGATGTGAGACTAGGCCAAAGTTATCTTCTTGTAATCTTCTCCATGTTAGAAAAAACAAGATCGCAGAGAAATAAAACAAAAACAAATGCGAAAATAAAATATAGAAGATACATAATACAATAGAGACACAGATATACGTGTTTCACCCAATGTGGGCTACATCCACCAGAGAAATTTCCAGGTCCTTCCTTTTTATTATCCAACAAAATGAAGGGAAACAAAATGAAGGGATACAACTTACAACACACCCACTATAACTTCCTCTTCTTTCTCTCACAGTCTCCTCTCTCAGAATAAAATAATCACACACATACCCATCCACAATACAATTCCCTCATAAAATAGGGTTTCCTTCTAGGGAAAAAAAACCCTAAAATAACTTCTACCGTTAGATCTGCGACCTTATAATGAATAGTCCAGATTAATTAGAAAATTACAATATTTTACAAGGCAATTTGTCCAAATATTTCACTTTGGGGTCGCTTCCCCTGAATCCCCTTCTAGGGGGGCTACCCTAGACCCCCCTGGCGATAGTTGTGGGGGGAAATACCCCCCACACTAACCTGTTATGGAATGGGGTCCAAGCATGGTTGAAACAAACATCTGAATCAGGAAGATAGTCAGGCTCCACAACCAAAAATATCCCACTTGGAGACTGATCACAACAAATCCACTGATGTTGTACATGTTGGACTATGATCAACCTTGGACCTGGAAAATTTATCATATTCACCTTTATGCTTGAATACCAACTGAAACTAAGCAGGAACTCAGTTTCTCCCTGGTTACTCCCTTTGTTAGCATGTCTACATGATTCTGGCTAGTATGTATCTTTTCCAACTTCAAATGTCCATCTTCCAAGATAGATTGTATGAAATGGTACCTAAGCTGCATATGCTTAGTATTTGAATGGAAGGCTGATTTATTTGCAAGATGAATGACACTCTCACTATCATAATACAACCTTATATTCTCCTTCTTCTTTCCCAATTCCTCCATAAACCTCTGTAACCAAATCATTTATTTACTATCCTTTGTAGTAGCAACATACTTTGATTTTGTTGTTGAAAGTGCAACAACATTTTGTAGTTTCGAAATCCAACTTAATGTTGTTCCGCCTATAGTAAAAACATACCCTGTGGTGCTCCTCCTGCTATCTTTATCACCTGCCATATCTGAATCAACCTATCCCTATAGAAAAATGTCCGAACCTCCAAAACATAATGCATGAGTAGAAGTACCTCTCAAATACTTCAGAATTCACTTTACTACCTCCCAATGTTATTTACCTGGATTGTTCATATACCTGCTCACAACTCCCACTCCATGTGTAATATCCAGTCTTGTGAAAACCATCACATACATCAAGTTTCCAACCGCTGATGAATAAGGGACCTTGGACATGTATTCTATCTCCTCCTATGTCTTGGGACACATTTCCTTAGTTAATTTGAAATGGTTGTCCAAAGGTGTACTAACGGGTTTTGGATTATGCATTCTAAACCTCTCCAACACCTTCTATATGTACTCACACTGAGACAATGTCAATTTGTGATTTTTCTCGTCTCTTGTTATTCTCATACCAAGGATTTTCTTTGCAGCACCAAAATCCTTCATCACAAATGAATTAGCTAATTTATTCTTGAGCACATTTATATCATGCATATTAGACCCTGCAACAAGCATGTCATCTACATACAATAGCAAGATAATATAACTTCCATTTTATATCATTTAAAATAAACACAATGATCAGAATGTCATCTACTATAACCTTGTTCTATCATAAGCATGTCAAACTTCAAATACCACTGCCTTGGAGCTTTCTTTGGGCCATACAAGCTCTTCTTCAACCTGCATACCAAATTCTCCTTTCCTATGATCTCATGTGGCTGCTGCATATAAATCTCTTCCTCCAAATCCCCATGGAGAAAAGTTTTTTTTACATCTAACTGTTCAAGATGAAAATATTCTACTGCTACAAAACTTAAAATAGTACTAATTGAAGTCATCTTAACAACAAGAGAAAATATTTCATAAAAATATATACCTTTCTTTTGTGCAAACCCCTATACAACAAGTCTAGCCTTGTACCTCTTTTTTTCTCCATCTTCTTCCTTCAACCTGCAAACCCATTTATTCTGCAATGCTCTTTTTCCTATAGGCAACTAAACCAAGTCCCAACTCTGGTTATTTACCAAGGAATCCATTTCCTCTTTCATGCCTTGCTCCCACTTCTTTTTAGTGTCTACTTGCATTGCCTCTTCATAACATTCTGGTTCACCAGAATCGGTCAACAATAAATAATACAATGAATGAGAGTATCAATTAGGGGGTCTACTTAACCTGGTAGATCTTCTAACAACACTTGTAGGAGTTTGAGGTACCTGTTTCTCTTGTTGTTGTACATTTTTATTTTTTGGTACCTTTGGAATTTCTTTTTTAGTGATCTCAGTAAGCACTGTGTATTCTAGTTTTTCTTTTTCATGTTTCTTTCCCTGTAATTGATCTTTGTACATGACCTTCTCATTGAATATGACATCTCTACTCCTAATGATTTTGTGATTTTCATAATCCCATAAGAAATAACCAAAATCATTAACATTGTATCCAATAAAGGTACACTTCTTGGATTTTTCCTCATGATTTGTTCTATTTTCTTTATCAATGTGGACAAATGCTTCACAACCAAAAGTCTTCAAAAATGAATAGTTTACCTTTTTACCTGTCCATGCCTCCTCTGGAATTCCACCATCCAAAGAGCTTGAAGGTCCTCTATTTATTAAGTAAATAGAAATATTTACATGATCTTCCCAAAACTCTAAGGGAAACCCAGCATGCAATCTCATACTCCTTGCACGCTCCATGATTGTCTTGTTCATCCTTTCTGACACACCATTTTCTTGTGGTGTTCCTGGAACTATATTCTCTCTATGAATCCCATGATATGAACAGTAATCAACAAACTCCTTGCTGCAATATTCACCTCCATTGTTTGATCTGAGACACTTCAACCTTTTTCCTGTCTCATTCTCAACCAAATATTTCCATTTCTTAAAAGTATCAAAAACATCAGATTTTTGTCGAATGCAATAAAACCAAGTTTTTCTAGTTGCATCGTCAATAAAAGTAACATAAAAATGAGATCCAACAAGAGATTATACATGATTTGGTCCCCATACATCTATATTCACAAGCTCTAACCTTTCACTCTTCTTTTCTTTTCTGACTCTGAGAAATCTGACTCTCTTATGTTTTCCATAAACACAATGCTCACAGAAATCCAAATCAATTTGTTTAAGATTTGGAAACAAATTCCTTTTGTTAAGTATCTACATCCCCTTCTCACTCATGTGTCCAAGCCTATGATTCCAAAGTGTTTTATCAATTCCTGTAGAAGCTAAAGAGATAGAAGAATCAATATTACTAGTACATAGATACAATGTACATACCTTCTCTCCTTTTGCTATCACCAGTGATCCTTTGGTGACCTTACATGCCTTATCTGTAAATATAGATATAAAACCTTCACTTTCCAACTGCCCTGTTGAAATTCAATTGTTCATTAGATTTGGAACATGTGTTACCTCTTTCAACAACCATTGGTTTCAATTCTTTTTCTTTATTTTTACCTTACCCATTCCAACAATTTTGCATGGTGCATCATCACCCAAATGAACCTGTCCAAAATCACCTTGAACATAATCTAGAAAATGTTTCCTATGGGGTGTGGCATGAAATGAATCCCCTGAATCTACTACCCAAGACTCAAAAATATT
>SNQJ01S0019490.1:6033-17046 GCA_010110895.2 Picea sitchensis | reverse complement strand
GTTTATTTCTTACTACTCATTATTGGATAATAATTCTACATTGATATAATATTGAAGAAAAAAGATTATAATTATGCTATTATTGATTCACCCCCCCCTCTCAGTAATCCAACAATGTTGAGGTGGCTTGTACTTGTTGAGTCTCCACACGAAAATTCATGATGACAACATTTTCGTTTATCCCCTGATCAATTTTTGAATTGGTTGGCATGTTGCTGTGAGGCACTGTATGTCAAGGATTCCCATGAGGGACAATCATGGAGAGGCCGTTATTTTCCATGGATGTGACTAGGTTTGATCTTGTCTTGCAATTTCCCATGAACCAGGAGATAGTGGGAGTACTTCCCTGCACCTTTAAAATCATTCCCAATATACATGTACACTACAAGTGTCTATCATCAAAAATATTGGAGCCAGGTGGCACTGAAATGACGCGGAACGAGTCATTAAGGGGGGGATACGAAGAGGACCTGCCCTTGAACTTTCATATGTCCAGGGGCCATACCAATTGCTTGATTTTCCATTTTTTCAGTTTCTTTGTTGTTTCCGCAAAGAATGTGGAGGAAATTTTCTTGTATGGGGGACAAGAGCGATTTGGTCCTATCAATAATTCTTTGTAGCTTCGTATTCTTTGGAGTTGTTCCCATAACAAAATGGATAATTATATTTTTTTAATCCCCTACGATTGTGATACGATTCAAATGTTGTGCCTAGACTAATAATACCCCTTGGTAAATCGCATAAGCTTCTGCCATATTGTTGGAATTTATGCCCAGGTTCCAAGAAAAATATGGCAAATGTTTTCCTCTAGGGCTATACAACACCCCTCCTACACCTGCCTCCCCCAGGTTTCCTTTTTATGCTCCATCAAAGCAAAGGACATGTCCTGCTTGTGAACATAACCATAGATTGTAATCCTGATGTGACAATTGAAGTTATGAGCATGAGTTGTGGAGAATTTTAGGAGAATGGATGGTTGAGAGCTTCACTTTTTTCATCCAATTCTCTTATGATTTTTCCAAGTGATCCTCTGTCGACACTTTGAATCTTCGTGAGTAAAGAAACTCTCCCACTTTTCCTAACACATGAGTAGCTACTGATGCGAGAAAGGACATTTTCTATTTAAATATAAGTGTATTCCTTGCCAACCAGATTTTCCAACAAACAAATTTTATTGATGCCTTCTAGATGTGATGAAAGGTCGGCTTTTTCGAGAAGGAACCTTTATAGACTTTACTCCATTTTCCAATCAAGACTCAACAATTTGTTGGTTAGTTGATTCGATGAGTTAATTCAGAGTAGAATGTATGCATAACTTGTTTGGAAAATTTTCATTTCAAGAAGAGATGATCTGTAGTTTCGAAGTTTTGTTTTCATAGGGCACATTTGAAGGGCCCCAAGAATCCTCTTTTGAGAAAATTCTCCCCTGTCAGCAATTTTTTATGGGCTAACTGCCAGCCAAATATGTTGATCTTAGGTAATCCATCTGCACTCCAGATCTCCTTCCATATGGCTTATTTTTCTTGTAGTTGGGATTGAGAGAGAAGAATTTTGCAACCTTCCTTCATCGACTAACCTGCAACACCCCAACCTCTGATGTACTTCTGTTGGAGATGCATTGGGGAAGAGCCATTTATGTTCAGAAGGAATACGCACGAGGCATTGAGCATATTTGGGGGGACCTCTCCCAATTTCCACCCCTTCCAAGATCCATTGTTGTTCCATTCTGAAATGTCAAAGATGAGGGACTTTCCCTGAGAAGTTAGCTAGTCTCGGAATGAATCTAAGGCAGGGATGCCAAATAAGATTCCTGAGTCTAGAAAGGGGTCATCCTAGATCTTGATTTATTTTTCATTCCCTGGGCACCAAAAGAGATGATCCCGCAAAAGCAAAAGAGAGGCACTTAGTAGTTTCCAGATATGAGACCTTGTTTGTTGTGTAGTGGCAATGTCCAGGCATATTTTTCGGTTCCTTGGGAGGTATTTGTAGCAAATTGCCTTCTTCCACCAATCATTTCCATCTGATACCAATCTCCAGAGGATTTTTGCGCCTAACGCTATATTTGTCTTTTCCAAATCACATATTCCCAGCTCACCATTCTCTTTTGGGGCGCAAACTGTGGACCAACTGACCATATGGATTTTTTTTTCATTTTCTTTCTCCCAGCCAAAGGAAATTACAAATTAATTGAGCCATTTCCTTCTTTATCCCTATTGAAGCAAGGAGAGTTGAGAATTGAAATATTGGGAAAGAAGATAAAAATGACTTTACTAACACCACTCAACCAACCGAGTTCAACCAAATTGCTCCCCAAATTTCTAATTGATCTTTGATATTTTGAAGGTTAACTTTCCAAACTTCTCTAGGGAGAGCTTTTAGACTGATAGGGGTGCCTAAATATTTGAATAATTTATAATCAACAGAAAAAGGGAACTGTTAAATATTTGCAATTCTTGTCAGGATACTTGCTTTGATGTTCCAAGCATATATTTGGCTCTTATGTTTTTTTATGGTTCCTCCCGAGGCTTCTCCGTACTGATCTAAAACCAATTTAAATATGTTTTCCACAGTTTGAGAAGCTCCAAAAAGAAGCAGAGTATCATCGACAAACTGGGAGTTATTTATTTTTCTTACCCCCCTTGCTATCTTCAGGCCTGGAATATTGCATGTTCTTCTTTCATATTCTAGTCTTTTGTTTAGCGATTCTGCCATGAGGACATACAACATTGGGGAGAGTGGGCACACCTATCTTAATATTCTTGTGGCTTGGAAGAAGGGATTATGACTTCCATTTATTAGAGGGGCTATCCATGGGGTGGTAATACAGGCTCCAATCCAGGAAATAAAGGACTGATTAAAATTGAATTTCTTTAAAACTTCAAAAAGGAAACTATGCTTGACACGATCAAATGCATTTTCCATGTCTATTTTATTACCATACCTTTTTCTATGTTGTTAAATATGGAGTGGATTTCTTCCTAGACCAAGGTGATTTTGTCCAAAAACTGTGTTTTTGTGACAAAGCCACCTTAATTTGGAAGAATGAGTCATGGAAGCAATTGCTTTAGTTTCTTTGCTATGATTTTTTCGAGTATTTTGTAGGAAACATTGCATAGAGAGATAGGGAAATATATATCTAAGTAAGTGTTGTTTTTTTCCTTGGGGATCAATGCTAGAAAATAAGTGTTGGTAGTGCCTCTGATCCTACAGGAATTTTGGACATATCTTATCATGCTGATGAGATCTATTTTGATGATAGTCCAACAATTTCTATAAAAATTAAGAGTAAAGCCATCTAGTCTTGGAGCTTTGTCTGGATCGAACTGATTTAGAACTGCTTTATTTTCTTCCATTGTAACCTCCTTATTTAAATCTGTGTTGTCCTCTTCTTTTATAATGTGTGGAATATGTTCAACAAGCTTCTTACTAAGATCCTAGTTGTCTTCTCCTTCCTTGGTGTAAAGTTGCCCGAAATGAGAGGTTGTTGCTTTTTTTTATTTCCTCAAAGTAATTAATTAGGACCCATGATTGTGTCTTTATTTCCTCCACATTATTCCTATGTTGTCTGGCCTTGGCTTTCTTATGGAAGAAGGAGGTGTTTTTATCCCCCACTTGAATCCATAGGGCCCGAGATTTCAATCTCCATTTTGTTTCTTCATTGTGGAGATCTTTCATATACTTTTGGAAATATTCTTTCTCCTACACAATTTGATTGTTACTAATTTCTTTAGATTCCATATCTTCTTGTAATTCCTCAAGCTGTTTTTTGCATTTTTCTACTTCTTCCTAGGGTTTGTGAGGAGATTTTTTTATCTAATCCTTGATAGCTTGCTTAGATCTTTTGAGCTTTTGTTCCCATATGTAAATCGAGGACCCTTCCACCCAATTCGACCACATAGAAGAGATCAGGGGAAGGATGTCCAACAATTCCATCTAGAGAGGGTTGAACTTAAAGGGGATTGGACCAAGGTTTTCTTCTTTATCAAAGGAGAGAGCTATTGGGCGATGATCAGAGAGACCCCAAGGAATAATTTGGGAAGAGATATTGTCTGGAAGAGAGAGAAACAAATCGTGAATAAGGAATCGATCTAGTATGGTTGCTATGTGACCCACTCCTAAGCATTTGTTACTCCATGTATATTTTCCTTTGCTAGGATGGACATCAAATAGGGCCAACTCAGAAACAATGGAGCCTCCTTTTTTATTTTATTTTGGTGAAGTGTATAAATGAAATCGCGAGCTATGATGTAATATTGTTGAAGTCCGGCTTCTTTAATCCCCATCAAAGACTCCCAACATTCTACTTTCTCCCAATATTTTTTAGGCATATAAATATTAAAGATAGGATGGATGATACCCTAGGGCATATGTTTTAATTGGACCAGAACCCAGTGAGCTGATTCCAGTCTGTATTATTCCTTGAAAACCGTGGTATTATTTCTTGATGCTCCTCTTGCATTTAGAGCTACTCCATCGCTTGCTTTCCATATTTGTTGCATTTCTTGAAGGGACTCTATTCCTTGCATTTTAGTCTCCTGGATTAGGAGAATTTAGGGATTTTCTATTTTGATTAATTTTCCCATAGTTTCCTTTTTTTCTCTTTGTCCCATTCCCCTACAATTCCAAGAGACTACCTTCATTACTTGATTTCATTTTTGGTTTCCCCCCCTTTCGTGGGTTGAGTATGTCCTTTAGATGTGGGTGTGTTTCCTGATTTCCCATGTTTTTTGAATACTTCTTCTAGCGTGGGATGGATTCCCAATTCCTTGTCTTGGTTTGTTGCTTTTTCCTTTTTGTTTTTATTTGTTTTCCTTCCCTCTTTCGATGCTTTGGTGCTTTTGGAGATCTCCTGGTCTAGGTCTCCCCCCGAGTCCTCCTAGATTTCATCCTTTGGATCATTCACAAGGGGGATTAAGCTGGGAGAGGGATCCGTGAGATGAATGAAGACTGGATCATTTTGCTTTGTTGGGGGAACTAGATTAGGGTCATGTTGGCTCTGTATCTCTTCTGTTGATTATTTTGAATTTACTTTTTCTACCTCCATATTTTCAAGCGCTTCATATCTGTTTTTACTTCTTTTTGCGTCGTTGTTCCCCGTCATCGGGGATTTCCCCTTGAGTGGAGAAGTTGTCCTGTAGTTTTCTCTTCGTTGTTGTAGTTGGGGTTCTGATTTATTTGTAGTCTTCTTCCTTTTGGTTTGCTGCCATTGTTCTTGTTCTTTGTCTTTGGGTTGATCTATTTTTTCCTTGGGACCATTTTTTGCGAAGTGGTGATACTCATGGCATGCTTTGCATTTGAATGGGAGTTGTTCATAGTCAACTATTTGAATACAGGACCAGTCATCTAGGGTGAGCTAGATGTCCTTTGACAAGCCTTTTTCCAGATCTACTTCTACACATAGGTGAGCACAGGATTGGAGACCATATTGTGGTTCAACACGATCATTAAATCTACCCAGGGTATTCCCAATATTTTTTAAGGTTTTGTCATTCCAACAATGGAGGGGGAGGAAGGGCAGACGAACCCAAACAGGGATTGCAAATGGAAAGTCATTTTTCGGACTAAAACCTGGGGTCCATTTGTTCAGATACATTCCTCTTGAGCCCATGAAATAAGGACCATTTCTAAAAATCAAATCTCTATCAGCTTTGTTTTTGAAGAGAAAGACATAGAATCCCTTACCACAGAAAGTCGAGGACATTTGCCCCTTTATCATTTTCTTCCAGTTTTGATCCAGTCGTTGTGTCATTTCTCTTGGAGAAGGCCAAAGACCCATAACATGTACAATCAAACCATTTTCTACCAAATGAAGGGTAAATGGATGAGAGGAGGAGGGATCTACTAACACCTTCAGGATCTCGTCGATCTTCTTGACAAAACACGACTGGGGGGGCCTTTCGCAGATTTCGTGTAGGAGGTGATGAGAGAGTGAAATACAACGATATCGAGAGGAGGCCATGTTTGTGGGGGGGATTCTCCCTCGAATCAGAGGCCATGAGAATGGCTGCAAAAAACCACGAGAACTCTATCTAGGTTGCAGAGCTCCGAGTCATACCTAATCTGTCACTAAGGTATTATTTTAAATTTGAAGGACATGGGGGTGGGCTTTGATCCACTTATGTGTGCACGGGTCATGACACCATTTAATATAGTATCTATAGGTGCAACCACACATTCAACCACTAACTCAAAGTGCCCCCTTGGGTCCAGGTAAATCCCTCACGAGAATTGAACCTTGCCCAACAGTGAAAATCTCCTCTATTTCCACCATTGAATCCAACCCCTTTGGGCTTTATTTCTATTACTATACTTACAATATTCATATAATTATGTATAAAACAACAACAATTAAGAAGAGGGTGAAAGAAAATAACCATCAAGCAAATGAAGTAAAATGGAAAAGTATAACAAGAAGATATGGAAGATTATAAAATTGAAATGAGATAAAAAAATTAAAGGATTAAATTAATATTATATATTATTTTTAAAAACATGAAAAATAAATTTAAATATCTAATCGTTCCCATTATAATTGCTTCTTCAGTGTTGTTTGCCCAAGAGTAGTGGTGGTGTAGGTTTTTAAGTTAATAAATGATTATTCGGCCTCATGCTAATTGCTAATTAACTGACAATTAGATTAAATCTACAATATTGTAAATATTCTTTGTATATTAAGAGAGGTAGGTGCATTACTTATTGTGGTGTAATTCAATTTCTTTAAGTTAAATCCACGAGATTGATGGCTTTACTTACCCCAACGAGATTCAATATCTAATCTTCAATATGTATTCATCACTCAGCTAACTAGCGGTCTCTTATAGTTAAGCGTGAATCATTAATTCACTGAACAAATTAAAATTTCAATATAGACTCATCATTCTTGATTCTAGCTCTGTGGAAATTTTTTAATTAAAACAAAAAATAGTTTCCCGATGTTGTTTTAACAAGTGTAGGGTAGGTTTTACTTGATCCAAAATGTCGGCACATGTTACAACTCCACTAAAGCAACATAAGATGATATGCTTACAAAATCTTCCATTAATGGCATTGGGGCCATCTCTAATCTGAATAGTATTTTTAGAATTGTTATGAGCTTTCTAGAGGTGGAGAAGCGAAGTGGTTTTTTAGATGGGTTGGATGGTTACTGCTCCCATTCTGTCTCCAAGGTGTGCATATGAGAATGAAAGAGGATTCTATGAATTTATTAGTTAGAATAATGCAATTAATTGGGTTTTCGTAATTTCGTAGTTCATGATTAGAGTGCTTATATTTTTATTTCCTAAAGTATTATAATGTTTTTCTCTTGTCTATGCTTCAAGTTGGGCACAACCCAGATTACTGTGTAGACTATTGGTTGTCTCTATAAAGTTTCAGCTGAATTCCATTCACCATTCCTCTAAGGACTTCTCCATTAAAGGTTTCCAATTGCGCAACACCTGTCTCTGTTACATGTTGAATCACATATGGTCATAACCAGTGTATTCTAAACTTCCCTGGGTGTTGCATAAATTTGTTGTCATAAAGTAATACTAAGTCTCCCCTTGAAACTTTTTTTGTTTAGTGTGTTTGTCATTCCAAGCCTTCTCTCTTTCCTTTTGAACTTGATGATGGAAACCTGCCACAAACCGATCTTACTCAAGTTGTACCAACTGCAATAGTCTCTCCTCTACTGCATCAAAGTCTGAAAGATCAGTGATCCCTGCGATGCACATTCTAGGTAGAATAAAATCCATTGGCATCGCTACTTCTTTCCCATAGACCAACCTGAAAAGTGTCTGTCTTGTCAACTTTTTACTCATAGTCCTATAAGCCCATAAAACTATAAGAACTCTTAAATCCCAATCATCTCTCCCTATGTTGCAGATCTTTGTCAAAGCATTCTCCAAGATTTTATTGAAAGCTTCCACTGTCCCATTGGCCTGAGGATGATACATGGTACTCTCGTGATGATGAATTCGAAACTCATTATTCAATGTTGCAATTGTTTTATTCAGAAAATGTGTTCATTGATCACTGATTAATATGCGCAGACACCAAAATCATGTGAATACATTCTCAAACAAAACCCTCACACCAGTCTCCACCGTCCAATCTAGAACTGGTGATGCTTCTACCCATCATGTCAAGTACTTTGTCGCAGTGATTATGTACCTTGCCTCCGATCTTCTTGGTTGTGGGTTGATTGGCCCCACAAATTCTATGGCCCATTTATCAAACGCTTGCAAGGTCACCTATGGGTTTAGAGGAATTTCATCCCTCCTGGATGGATTTCCCACTCTTTGGAATACATCACATGAATGACAATATTCCTTATCATCTTTGTGAAGTGTAGGGCACTAGAGCCCTGCGCACAAAATATTTTGTGTAGTAGCCTTCCCTGCATAATGTCCTCCTGCAATATAGTCATGTGATTTTGTGAGTATCATCGATATTTCATGTTCCAACACACATCGTCTTAATATTTTGTCTACTCCCAACTTGTATAAGTTCCCTGCAATCAACTAATAATCTGTTGCTTTGACTACAAGTTGTTTATTTTGTGCCACTGTCATATCTGATGGAGCCATTCATGTACTTAGAAACAACACTATGTCTGAGAAGTAACCATCCACCATTTTAACTGCAAATAGTTGTGCATCTCGTAAGTTGTCATCTAAATTAACTGCATCTTCTTCTGATAATATGCGCGATAGATGATTTGGTCCTACATTCAACTTCTCGGGTTTCACCACAACCTCAAAATCGTATTCTTGGAACAACAGTAGCCATATGCATATTCTCCCCCCCAACTTTGGAGTGTTCACTAAATGTTTTAATGCAGACTGGTCTTTGTACATCTTAAAGTGAGACCCCAATAAATAATGTCTGAAATTTTGTAGCGCATATACCATTGCCAATTCTTCTCGTTTTTTAGTGGTGTAGTTTTTCTTTACTATGAACAACTTCCTACTTGCAAACACAATTGGGTGATCTATGTCCCCCTCCCCTGGTTGAGATATTACTACGCTCAACACTATGGACGATGCATCTACATGAACATGGAACTCCTTGTTTCAATCTGGAAAGATCAAAATCAACGCGGTTACTAGTTTTTTCTTTAAAGTGTCCAAGCCCTTCTGACATTCCTCGTTCCATTGGAACTTTGTTTTCTTCTTTATAAACTTTTCCATTGGTGTTGTGATTTTCACATATCCTTTGATAAATTTCCTGTAAGATCTTGTGTGACCTAGAGTTTCCCTCGATTGTCTAATGGACATAGATGGTTCTAAATCCAAAATTACTGCAATCTTGGTCGGATCCACTAGTAATCCATGCTTTCATACTACATGGCCCAAAACAAATTGCAATCATCTAAGTATACTTCCAAGAAATTATAAGTAATTTCCTTGAACACTGCAACCACAACTCTAGAAAACACTGCAAGGAAGGGAATTAATGTATACTGATAACTTCCCCACTCTGTCGCAAATGTCGTCTTGTACTGGTCTTCCAGCGCAATTTTTATCTGATGGTACCTCGAGAATCCATTTGTGAACGAGTAAGTCTGTTGGAATCGTACGTTCTGTAGTACCTCATCTGCGAATGGTGTTGGAAATGGGTCATGTAAACATGCATCATTCAACTTCCTCAAATCCATGAAATCCTAATTCCTCGTGTCTTCTTGTCTTGCACTACCATTGGACTGATCCACTCTAATTCCTCCACGGGTTCAATGATTCCTTTGTCCAACATTATGTCTATTTCAGCTTTCACCTTCTCTTTATACTTTGTATTTAACATGTAAGGTCTCTGTCACACTGGATTAGCACCTGGTTTCAATGTAATCTGCATCTTGCCTAAGTCCCCAACTATCTCCTTCATCTCTGAGAATGTAGTTGGGAATAGGTCATAATATTCTCGCAGCAAGTCTGCAATCTTCTCTACTATCTCATCACTCCAATAATATCCTATATGTGCAAAATTTGGGTTCTTTGTTGTCCCAATGTTGACCTTCTGTGTCTTTATGGGTTGTGTGTATGCGACGAACTCAAGCTTTGGCCCTTCTACTGCTCGTTCTCCTTATGTTTAGGTACTTGTACATTCCTGGGATCTTCTTCATCATGTTCTTCCTTAGCAACATTGTAGCACTCCAATAACTCATAAACATTCATATTAGCTCTTTGTGCACTGCACAGTGGTACCACCTCCATCGACCCTTCTTCTAAGAATATCTTAGTTCGAATAGCCTGTAGCGCTGCATCTATCGATGGGAATTCATGTTCAAATATAAATGTGATTTTGAACCTTTGAACCAACTCGTCCCATCTTGTTGTCTCTCTGCACATTTCCAATTCCAAATACCAGTTCTTCGGAATTGTGTCCATTGTGTGTATAAATTTGTGCGTCCATTTTGTCTCTGGTATTGAACTCTATAAGGTCCTGCACTTCTCAACATGACATGCTGGATCACTCTCGCCTGTATAATGTTGTGCAATGTTTTCTACCTCAGTACTAAACCTTACTTGCATTAGTCTTCTACACCGTGACCAATCTTTCATCCCCTCTCTATGTGTAGCCCACCATCTAGATGGAATTGCTTTTAGGACAATATCTAGTGCCAACAACCTTTGTTGTTCGGGTACTTGAAACTCAAATGCCTTTTGTTGGCCCTTGGTTATGGAAGAAAGCGAAGGTTAAGTAAGAAAGACAAAGTACAAACTGCACGAAAGGAACATTTTCTGAGATTGGGTCGAAGTAGTCCAAGAAGAGGAAAAGAAGGAGCGAAGTAAGGGAAAGCGAGTCGTTGAACGAGAAGATCGAGGAAGAAATATCAACAAGGAAGATGGATCATGGACAACTCAACAAGCGAAAAAAGACACCAACGGATGCTTCGGAGAACCTCGCGAGAAAGAAGGAAAGACAGGCTGGCAAATCCCTGAAAACGCGGATCAAGTGGACCTAGGGTTTTGGATCTGTTAAATTTTTTAATTAAAATAAAGTACCAAGGCAAGTGTTTCTCTTCCCTAGGCGCCT
>SNQJ01S0019489.1:36033-67043 GCA_010110895.2 Picea sitchensis | reverse complement strand
TTATATCCTCCTATTTTAAATTCAACTAAACATTGTTTAGTGACATTTACTTGATGTCCTTTTTGTAGCCACGAAACTCTGTATGGGCTTGGATGTACAACAGTCTCCAGCTCCATATTTTCTACCATCTCTATAGATACAAGATTGTTTGTGCTACCTTTGTCCACTATGACCTTGCATACCCTGTCCTTGGTTTTGCAAGCAGTCTAAAACAGACTGTTTCTTTGGGCTGAGTTCTCTGCCTCCTTCTCTTGCTTCAAGAGAACTTTCCTCATCATAAAAGATCTTCCACCCTTAGCGTCTTCTGCCTCAAAATTCCATCCTTGAGCTTCGGAAATGTGAGTTTCACCACCATCGTTCTTCTTATCTGGACACTCATAGGATTTGTGTCTGATCTTTCCACAGACAAAGAATTTTACTTCACCGCCTCTGCCTCTTCCTCTTCCTTTAGCTCGAGGAAAAATATTTCTATCAGCATACTGCCCTCCCTACGAGCTTCCTCCTTTCTCATGTTGAGTTTGAGGTTTCTTCCCCTCTTCTTTAGATTTCTGAGTTCTGTCTTGGGCAATTTTTTTGCCTCTGTCTTGACTTCTACCTCGGCCTCTTTGACCTTGCTTATGACTCAGCTTCTCTTCAACTTTCAGAGCTATCTGATAAGCATCTTCCACATTTCAAATGGTCATCATGCTCATCTCATCTTGAATGTCATGTCGTAGACCATTCATGTATCTAACAAATTTTTCATCATCTCTTTCTCAATGAACTGCTCTAATGTTTATCTTGTAGAACTATTTAGTGTATTCTTTAACTGACATCAAATTCTGTCTCAAATTCTGCATCCTCTGAAATAGAGTGATTTGATAATCCTTGGGTATAAATTTGGTTTTCATCTTTGCAACCATTCTATCCTAGCTTTTGATTTTTTGTTTTCCCTTGCAGCGTCTGTCAGCCTGCAGTTCATCCCACCATAGTGTTGCATGCCCTTTAAATCTAGTAATGACATGTTTGACCTTCTTTTCTTCCTCGACATCCTCATAGTCGAAGTACTTTTCTAGAGCTCTAATCCAGTATAGAAGCTCTTCAACATCTAGGTTTCCCTCATACACTAGAATGTCCATTTTTTCTCTGGCACATATCCTTGCAACAACCCTGAATAGGCGTTCGTTCACAACATCTTTGACTGCAACTTCTTCTCCTTCATTTCCAGCTTCATTTTCACTTTTGGCTTCGCTGATATCCCCAGTGTCAACTGTGCACCTCTGTGTTGTCTCCATGGAATCAATCCTGGCACGTAACTCACGCATTTCTCTTTCTTTTGTTGCATCAGGCATTGGCATTGGCCTGTTTCTTCTTCTCGGTGGCATGGCTATAAAATGTTCCCCTGTTCTCTCTGCTACAGAAAGAAAAGAAATTTTTCTGAGCTCTGATACCAAACTGACGTAGACCCCCGACCCTCAGGCCAAGATCCATGCAGGATCGTTCTAAATATTCCCTTGAGTCTGATTGACTCTTTGATTTCCCTACAGGGAATACTTCACACACACACAAATAGGTGTATTCCACAAGTCCTTCTAATTTATTCCTATGTGATCAAACACTGGTGTTAACTCCACAACCAACCAACAAATGCAATCGACCTTTCTCCCTTTCGGGATTTCGAATTTCGCGATTTCGCGAATCCTGTTGTCGAGCCCCTTGCCTCTTCAACCTCCGAAACCCAAAATGTCGCCGAACATGTGACTCTTTTCTCCCAAAAATTTTGGCTTTTCAAGACTTGTGTGAACGATCCACAGTCATTCCTCTTCCCCTATGATTTCTCGGTTTTCGAAATTTCCCCCCTTTTGCAAGATCGATGGTCTTTCGAGATTTTCCTTGAAGCTTGACCACCCCTTTTTTGACTTCCATCACACGTACCCTTCGAAAAATGCTTGGGACCCTACTTTTCAGCTTTTTTGCCTTCATGATTTTGGGGGTTGCACTGACGTACAACTCTACCTCTTGACTCCCAGAACCCCGAAACTTGAAGCGTCGAAATCCCAAAATTCCACACCAAAATCCTGTCGCGTTTCGCGACTTTGGGATTTCCACTCCACTGTGTCCCGTCTCCTTGTCATCAGGATTCCCGGTATGCCAAACCCCTAAATACCGAAATGTCGATGTTTCACACCAAAGGCATGTCGCATTTCGCAACTTCAAGATTTTCAATGCTAAGGTCTCGGTTCCTTGTCATCAGGATTCTCGATATGCCAAACCCTAAAATACCGAAATGCTGAGATTCCACTCCAAAGGGGATCAACGGCTGTGAACTTCCCCCTAATATGACGGCTGGCACGATTTCACGTATCGGGAGTTTGCGATGCAATGACTCCAGAATCACTTGCCACTCCAAACTTAGAAACTTGAAATAACAGTTTTCGAGCGCAAGATGAACGGCTCCTGATGTTTCTCATCCAATGGTCATTACTCCTCTTGAGATTTCTGAATGTTGAAAGGCACTCAGCCTTAACCTTCTCATAGATCTATGGGATCCAATTGTCCACGTGATTTCATGAGTTCTCCTCGGAGAATTCTGACCGACCGATTCACTCCTCCAGAATCTCTGGCCAAACTGACTCGGTGTCCTTCCACTAAACTTAACTTCTGCACAATGATTTCGCTCCCCGTCCTCCTTTGAAATATTCAAAGGTAATAACCCTCCTGAGATTTCACTTATGGAATTAAGTCTCCAAGAGAGATCCTACTCGCACTCCTTGCAGAAATCTTTCAAATAACCTATGGTTATTTGAGTCCTCGACTCTGTGCACTCTTTGCAACAACAATCCTTCCACCTTCACCTTAGTTGATAACTTTTAAGGTTTCAACTAGCTTGCGCATACCTTGCACAACTATGTGCTTCACCTACACTTCTGCTAGTATGAGAACAATGGTATCTCTCCTGAGCTTTCTGAGATAAAACTCAGACTCTTGTCAATGCACACCTTGTGGACATTTCACTGCACTCCTTGCAGGAACTCTCAGAATGAGAAACAATTGAAACTCATTCTTCTCCTCTCTCAAACTTCATATAATTAACATGAAATCACACATTCAACACAGCATTGAAACAAATACATAAACAGAGAGAATAAAACAACTGTAAGCATACGATTCAGCAAATGTAAGCAATAAGCATCATAACACCATGAAAATTGAGTCAAAGCTTCATATATTAACTCCAGTGCTCCTGTACATGGATTCTTCTCTACAGTTCTCTACTACAGCTCAATAGCTTATGAAAATATCTCTTCTTTTGTTCTAATCATCATCTATCTTACAATTATACAAGGGTAAGGGTGTCTATATCCGTTTTCCCTCCTACTCTCTAAATTGTCTAATCTATGAATTCAAATCTACCTACTTTCATTAATTATGTATAAATGCCTTTACATTATACAAATGAGAGAGATGCTCAAGATTTGTTTACAACATCTAAGATATAAATGTAAGTATGCTTCCCTAGCTATCACATTAATATCCACTTCATTAATTTTTCAAAAACATTTCAAAATGTGCAAAATGTGTGTTGCACTTTTCCAGCTATCTTCCGCCTTTATGGTTGCTTGGTTGGTTACTTACGATGCTCCTGCATCATCATCTCAAAGAAATTATCAAATAACATATAAATGTATTAGAATCATCATACCGAGTAGAGTAACATAGTATATATGTGGTTCACCCCCACCCTGGGGCTACGTCCACCAACTCTTCTTCCTTATTAGCTTCTTCAATATGATACAAGCACAAAGACTCAGAACCCTTCTCTGCATAGGATAGAAGATCTGCGCATCTTGCTAGATCCTTCTTCCTTGCATTACAACACAAATCCTTCCACCATCTGTTACAACCACTTTCACTTAGCTCTGCAAGTCTCTTACAGTCATGCACAAAGCACTTACAGACCCTACTTGCACTTGGCATACATTTACATCTGACTAGGGTCTCACATCACATAGATCTATGTTTTCTATATTGCCTAGACATCTATATATACATACAAAATAGGCATAAGCATGGTTAAACACATGGGCCGACATCCCATTCCCATTACATATTCCCAAAAACCCAAAAAGGACCCAAATGGGGGTTGAGATCCCATGATCTTTGCTTCGTCTTGCACTCCTCCTTTGACAGGTTGTTGAAGTCCAAAATAGGTCAAAATTACCAAGACTCTCCCAAAACTTGGTCAAGGGCCAACAGGCCCCCAACACTCACCTATGACTCATCCCAAGTCACTCTGATATGAATAGTTATGCCTCGAATGCCTTGAGCTTGGATCGTGCTGCTTCGACCTGTTGTTGTGCTACATCCTTATACTCAACGAATTCATGGATGACTGCATCGTTCACTGTCCCTTCTAGGCATTGTTCTGGTGCGATGAAAACCTATTCTAGCTCTGCTCCTTGGCTCTCAACCTCTGTGAATAATTGGCACACCTTATCCTACACTGGTTAGAGCCTTTGAGTTTCTTCCATAACCTTGCTTTCAATTGTATGGATCTCCTACTGGG
This sequence comes from Picea sitchensis, assembly GCA_010110895.2. Lineage (NCBI taxonomy): Eukaryota > Viridiplantae > Streptophyta > Pinopsida > Pinales > Pinaceae > Picea > Picea sitchensis. The sequence goes on along the minus strand of SNQJ01S0019489.1, from coordinate 62,497 downwards.
TGGTGCACTTCTCTTGAGACTGCTTCATTCTTTCTATGGACGATAGGGCTTTCAGCTGTGCCTGTAGTGTGTCTCCGTGTTGCTTCACTTCCTTGAGCTTTGACTCCAAGGCCTGTAACTTTGGATTCTTGGTAAGGTTCTCATACATTTGGGAATTTCGGTTACTCATGTGCTTTCACTCCACAACAAGAGCCTTTAGTCTCTCAACTACGTTGCGGGCAGTTTCTTCTCTTTGATCCCTTATCTCCTATGGGGTTTTGGGCACTGTGTAGAGCTATAATTTTGTGATGCGTTGTTGTATCTTCTGGATTACTTCTTCGAGTTGTGTAACATGCTGTGGAACTCGCTCTTCGGTCTTTACTTCTACGACTGTTACAGAGCGAAGTGCTCTATTGACCATTTCCTTTACTTCGAGTTGCTCGATAAGCAATTGTTCCTTGCTTTTCTATAGTTGTTCTTTTTCTTCATCCCACTTTGCTTGGAGAGAAATCCTTTCTCATTCGGCAACACCATGTTTCTCTAGAAGGACTCCCTGTACTTGTGCCAAAGCCTGGGTGTCTTGCACTATTTCTTCCTATGCTCGTCGAAGGAGAGCTTCGACTGTATCATCGATTCGGTGGAGTTGAGCTGGCTCATCTCCCATTTCTGGTGTTCCCACTGACAGGGGCATAGTGGAAACTACGTGGTTGGACTGTAGTGTCTGTTGCACCCCTTGGAGCTCAACCTCAATTCAATTGTACATCTCCTCCTGCTTAGCCTATTGTTTCTATGCTATCTCTAGCAAAGCATCATTCAGGGCTTCTATGATGAAATCGAATTCATATGGGGTGAGGATAGTCTTCAATTTGTTCAGTGTTGCTTTCAACTTCTTCCGGGAAGAAGGCTTCGGAGGGGAAAACTTCCTTTTCTTTGAGAGGTCCTCCTTGTCTCTAGGCGGTGTTACCTCACCTTTAATCTACTCAGCTTTTATTCCATCTAGCTCTTCACCATAACCCCCTTACTCTGGTGAGATGGAAGTAGTCTTCACGGATGTATTGTCTAAATCCTGAACTTCTTCAGTCTTCTTTGTCTTGTTAGGTCCAGGTGTATCCTATGTAGTTTTTGGGCTGTCTATGTCATATATCTCCGTAGGGTCTACTGGAATAAGAAGGTCCATCGACCATTCCTTGGTGATCTACTTCAATTCCTCCTCCGTCAACTTGTAGTAGGACTGCAGTTATTGCTTATGTCCATCAGCATGCGTTGTGATGTAAATAAAATTTCGATGAGCGCTAAACTTCATCAAAGACTGAAACCTATGTAGAGTATTTGGAGTCATGCGAGGCTCAGACTGTATGAATACTTTCAACTTGTTGTAATATGTGTGGAACATGGCATTTGACTACCATTGCTTATTCATGTCACTAGAATACCACAGTGTACTGAACTTTGCGACCAGAGGTTTAAACGGTTCGATGTCCAGGAAGGTCGCACCTTTCGGCATCTCCCAGGGAATGAAAGCGATCAGGATCAATAGCCAACTGAAATGAAATTTGTATCCTTGATCCTAGGCTTCTCTGCAGTTGAGTTCTAATTGGTACACCAGGTACTGCGCCCAATTCATTTGTAATCCCTCTGTGCACTTCCCTGTGAGGTCGTCTACAAATCCGGTGACTTGGGTAGGTCGGTTCTTTCGTACTAGCTTCCCAACAATCAATTGAAAGGTGAGGCACATTGCGCCACTCTGGATAGAATATACCTTGTAGCCTCATGTTCCTTTATTGACATCACCATAGGTGTCCTTTATCCTTTTTGCTAGAGCGTGATCCATGGTTTTTTTGACGTAAAACTCCTATGGATCAGGTCCTTGCATGCTTAAGCCTGTGATCCGAATGATCAATGTCTGATCAACAGTGATAAAGTGGTTTAACCACAAATACCTGCCATGGTAACAAGAAAGCAACAACTTGACACATGCATTCACCTCTTGGTGTTGTCCGAAGTGAGGAATATTCATGACGTTGAGCAGTGTGGACTGTGCGAGGTTATGGGTCCATGACTAAGGGACGATCTTTGAATTCTTTCCCTTTGTTCTAGTCAGGTACTTATGTGGGGCAAGCATGTTATAGACCTTCCTATCATCGAGGTTGAAGTCACTAAACTTCAATGCTGAAATATTTTCTTGGTCTGTGTGAATTGCGCGTATCCCCTGTGTGAGGTACACAGTGACCAAGGCGTACTCAAAGTCTCTGGGCACATTGTCGTGATTTACTATGCTGCTCAAAGGTGGTATATATGTGGGTAATATGCTCGGGATCAATTTAGCATTCGTGAGATCATCCCTCTGCTTGGTTCGCTTCTCATCTGCTGGTCAGGATGGTTTGGCTCGAGCAGTGGATAGAGAGGCTGGCAGTCCTCTCGTCGACGATGCTTGTACACCTATAGATAATCTTCTCTTTGACATGATGCTTTCAGTCATCAAGTCGAGGAGTAATTATGTCATTGGTTCTTCGACTGCTGTGAGCTTATCGGACATAAAAGAAAGCATTCCTTAGAAAGCATTTATACATATAAAAGAAAGAATTGCAACAGATGTCTCGGTCTTCTGCAACTGTAACAGAGGGTTAATCCTCTCTTTATTTTAAATTATCCCCAACTTCTCCTATACTACACGCTAGGATCATAGGAGCTAACCTGCAACAAATTCTTTCTAGGATCCTTCATCCATTTGTTAGTCCAAACATTATTTCTATGCATAGGTATAACATATTTTTCACTATTCTTATCAGATCTATTCATATCAAACCTTCTTTAATCTATTAGTACCCTAGTTTTCAAACTAGGACATAATCTATCAAACATACCTAGATCCATACTTTAGAAACAAAAAATTTCCACTTATCTTAATTTTACAGAACACAAAGCTTTTAGATCTACAACTTTTCACTATTCTTACCTTTATCAAAGCACAGAGCTTACAGATCTTACCTCTTTTCCTCAGATATGACCTCTTTTCCTCAGATTTGACCTTCCTTTTGGAACAAATCTTTACAGGTCAAGTAAAATGTTGTGCACCAGGGAAACAGATCTATGCACGAAGCTTTCAAAACTTTCAAATTGAATCTTTGCACAAAGCTTCTTCTTTCTCAGTTCCCAGCAATCACAGTTTCAAGTCCTGACAATAGAACCATTTGTTGGCACAGGGGTAGACCCAGGATTCAATGCTACAACAGTGCACCAACAAAACCCTAACTATCGGCCCTTTCAACAACATCTGTAAAGCAGATGAAGTCTCACCCGAGGTAGAAGCATAGGTGGTTGCAAGACTCAAGTGTCTGCAACCTTAGCTAGGACACAGATCTGTGATTATGATACTTAATAGGGAACTTAGCAACATCGGTTCCTCACTATGAAATCAATATCCACTTCACTAATAAAATAGAGCTTCACAGCATTCACAATAATCTGATGTATTTAAGCACTTATCATAGTTAAATAGATCAGATCTAGTAGATCAAGCACTAAGCATAAGTAGGTCTATTTAATCATTTCAAAGCACTTAGCAAATAACATATAAATGTATCAGAATCATCACACGAAGTAGAGTAACACAATATTTATGTGGTTCACCCCCACCCTGGGGCTATGTCCACCAACTCTTCTTTCTTATTATCTTCTTCAATAAGTTACAAGCACAAATCCTTAGAACCCTTCTCCGCATAGGACAGAAGATCTATGTAGCTCGCTAGATCCTTCTTCCTTGCATTACAGCACAAATCCTTCCCCCATCTGTTACAACCACTTGCACTTAGCTCTGCAAGTCTCTTACAGTCATGCACAAAGCACTTACAGACCCTACTTGCACTTAGCATACATTTACATCTAACTAGGATCTCACATCACATAGATCTCCATTTTCTATATTTCCTAGACATCTATATATACATACAAAATAGGCATAAGCATGGTTAAACCCATGGGCCGACATCCCATTCCCATTACATATTCCCAAAAACCCAAAAAGGACCCAAAAGGGGGTCAAGAACCTGTGATCTCGGCTTTGTCTTGCACTCCTCCTTTGACAAGTTGTCGAAGTCCAAAATAGGTCAACATGACCAAGACTCTCCCAAAAATTGGTCAAGGGCCAACATTGGATATGGTTGAATATCCTCTACTATCTCAATAACTTCAAAGTCTTCCATGTTGCGCATCGCATCTATGTTCAGAGGTGTAGTATCATTTTTGTCGCCTTAATGAGAAAAAGAGGGACACTTGCAAGTCCAGTTGGGTCAGCTGGACAGGACAGAAGTGAGTGCAAGAGTTAGAAACATCAAGTACAAGAAATAAAAAAACAACTAAGCTAATAACAATTAAAGAAACTAAACTAGAGTGCATAAGGGAATTAGAACAAAAATTAACCAAACAATTGACCAATATTCATGCCACCAATGGATAGATTGTATTAGTGGGAAAACACCAAAGAGAAAGGGAGACTTATGGATCCCCTCTTCCTCCAATGGAGGGCTCTTGAACCCCCAATGGGAGAGATCTTCTTACAAAATGGTAAACTATAAAGAAAATGGTGAAGAAATCCAAAGCTCATTCACTCAAGAGGTGATGTAAATAGCCCAATGAAATGGTGCTTGTATGCTCCAGTGAGGAAAGAGGTTCCTTGTAGGAGAATAGAGGCCACATAACAATACAAATAGATTCTTGAAAATATTGTGCACCCATGGCCTATTTTTATAGCAAATCTTTGAGGCATTATCCATCGGTCTTGAGTGTGAACAAGGGGCCCTTTAGGGCACCTTTAGGTCTTTAACCAGCCCCCCACTCAGATTTAGCTCAAATTTGGGGGTCAAATAGACTTGGAAGCTGAACCAGAAGTGGGTGGAAGGTCGACCAGAATCATAAATGCGTTGTTCTAATGTGTGCACGGATTTTTGCATCCACAGTCATGCATTGGGTGCATGTGCGCTTTTCCGACGTTTTCGACTGGCACACGTGCGCGCGCGACCTGCCTATTTTGAGTGCATGTTGATTTTATAACCAATTGTATAGTTTGTGCCCTTTGGAAATGCATTTTTTATGACATGAGTGAATTAATAGGTGTTTTGAAGATGCTAGATTCCTGTGACCTTTTGCAGATGAAATTTCAGTGATAACAGATGCCCCCTGATGTGTGAGGTTAGGAGCATACGTATAGCCAAAATAAATCAATGTTTCTTTTACTGAGAATACGATGTGTAAGAAAGAGTGTTGATAAGAATTGCAAGAGTGACTCATTGGAGGGAGAGGGGAACCAGTGGGACCCATACCTTTCGCTAGGTGTGAAAAAGTAAAACTGTGTACAAACAAGGCAGACATGCCCCATGCTCGTGTTATGTAACCCAAAATGTGTGAGACAGTAACTGAAGCTGTATGTTGACGTAGATAACTGTAGCACCCTCCGGGGTGGTTTAATAATGGTAGAGGACAATTCTGAAGGGGAACAAACCCTAAAAAGAGGCAAGGACACCTTTAAGAAGTGTCGAGAAGTCGTGGGCATTGATAGCCCAACAAATTTCAGAGGTCTTCGGAAAATATAAAAACAACTGCAATGGTCACAAATTAAGACCCACCGTAACATGAAATAGTGTTGAAGTTGAATGTTATGGGGGTCAACAACAACAGAGAACAATGGTGTTTTTCCTTGTTATGTCCGAGACTCCTCATTGTAAAGGAAATGAGAGTCAAGATATTATCTCCCTTCTGGAAGCTATGTTGATGTCGACAGAACGAGAGACGCGATGCCAAGAAGCAAAGGGCTTCATGAAATCCACTGGATGAGATCAGGAAATGATGAGGTACATGGATGAAGTCAAGATGCGGTGAGACTCAAGACTTCCCTTGGTTGGGGATATATGTGAAGTAGGAGTGGAAACAACCTTGAAACTGAATCTGGTGTCAGGGGGACGACTAGACGTGGGTTAAATTGTGCCAGAGGCATGACAAAGTAGATAAACGCAGAGATCATAGGTATATGGACGGTGGGATACTTGGGGTTTATGGATGATGTCAAATAAGGGTAGGAGAGAGTGAATGCCCCAACCAAGGGTGACACGGGTTTCTTTTCCAAGAAAAAGAAGGTTGCAAGGGTGACGAAAAAAAACTAAGTAAATGTTGGAAACAAAGGCTTTGTACAATTACCAAATGAATAAATAATAGGGTGGGATAAATGTGTAGATGCAGAAATGGGTGCCCCAGTGCAATATGGCTTGGCCAATGATGGTGCAAGTTGCATAGAAAAACTGGTGGAGGGTGGGGGCCCCATAGGTGGGTTTCTGTATGAGGTAAATGAGTGGAGAGAAATTTGCAGGTGGGAAAACTAATTGTGGAGGAAATGGAAGTTTAATGATATTGCGATGATGCAGTCAAAGTGAAACCATGATGAGATATATTGGGAGTCCATTGGGAAGGCTAGAATAATGAGGAGAAGAAGTATGTGGTTGATTCTCGAACATGCGAACGACTATGGGGACTCCCATCCCTAGGGGGTGATAGCACCATGAGTGTCAAAGTGACAAAGGGGACTATGAATGGGACAGCTCATGTGGGGGGGAATGCTACTGAATGAAAGTACTAGAAATGCAACGTAGGTGATAGTACAACAGAGTCGGGTGTGAGGATCCTACAGGAAAATGTCAAAGGGTGTGACTGGGAGATGCAATTGATATTCAGAGTGAATGATTAAATGCTAGTGTCGATCATATACCTGAAGGGGCTTCTTTGATGTGTGGTGACCAAGTACCTGCACCCATAAAGACCAAATACCCGACGTGAACAATATCTGAATATAAAGAACATATAACAGTTATTTAATAAGCGTGAATATGAGCATTCGTACCTGGGCATGATGTGAGAAAAATGATCCCTTGGGGTCGAGGATGGTTGTTGACCCAGGGAATGTGACTGCGTAGGTAGTGGGATCCTAATCTCATGGCTGAAGACGAATCAAAAGATGGAGGCTCTGAGCTCCTGCAATTGAGCATTGAAGTTCGTAAAAATGGACTATATATAATTGTAGGGCCCATAATGCCACCTCATTTATACCTGCTACCATAGTGAGTGAACAAGAGGTTTTAGAGGAGATTTGGAGAGTCTAGGAGATCGAGCTAGTTGATCCAGGATTAGTGAGTGCCAGGTTAGTGGTCGTCTCCTCCTGCATAGTACTTAGGATTTCTATTTTGGGCAGGGCCATATGGATGGTCGTACGGAGGGATGTTGTGAGGGTGGGCCCTTAGTGCACAGGATATCGAATGATTCTTACGCATGAGTGCACGGTTTTAATTGGGAAATCCATTCATGGGGATGCATGAATGGGGAAAAAAGGCACACAATGGATGTGCACCTGTCCGAAGCACAACTATGCACTCATGCGCGGTTGTGTCGCTAACAGTTGCGCATATGTGTGCAACTGTGTAGTAACATGCGCAGATGAATGCACATCTGTGTGTGTGACAGGGGCGCATTCATGCACCCCTATGTCATCGATAGCTGCACAACAATGCATAAATGTGGGCAGAACAGGCGTGCACATGTGCGCGGATATGGGGAAAAGAACCATGCACATGAGGTAAAGCTGAGGGCTATAAAAAACTCGTCTTTTTTTAGATCTTGGTGTTTTTATGGTTGATGATGTCTGATCAAGTACTATGTATGTGGATGCAGGTGACCCATTGACGATGCTAGTCCACTGGAGGGAGAGAGACTGGGCGCACTTTAGAGAGGCAGTGAGAGATGAGGAGTCAGGTGTATGGGGACCTTTGGTAGCCTGTGGGTTGCTAAAGATTTTTTACTTCTCACTATTGCGGTCACAGAAGTACCTGTTGCAGTTTCTGATATCGATGTGGAGCACTAATCTGTAGTGCTTCAATGTGCAAGGGGATCAGATCACATTCTCTACGACAGAGGATGTGTATTTCTTGACTGGGCTCCCATTTCAGGGAAGCCTGCTACCTGTAGATCCCATGTTGCTAGGAGATGGATAGTTGGATGACTTGGCATGGACGTACTCTTCTAGAGAGGAATTTATGTCTAGATTAGTGGTGAGGATTGGGGCTATGGATGCCCTTGTGCATCATTGCATTGGAACGATGATTGTGAGGGTCTATGGATCCCTAACTACTCAACGGATCAGTGGTGGTCAGCTAAGGATCATGCAGAGGGCTCTGGGTGGAGATAATTTTGCTTGGGGCTCGATGCTACATGCCAAGATGATAGGGTATCTCAAGAGGTGTTGAGTTGCATACTCAGGGGATTTGTCCTTTGGGTTGATCTTGGTGGCTTGGTTTTTGGAGAGGATGTCGATGTTGCACCCGAGAGTTTTGTTGGACATGCCTGGTACATGAGAGCCATGATTCATGCGATGGGCAGTGATCCTGGTTCGACATGGTGGTGGGGAGGGTGGCCATTACTTTATGACTGAGTTAGCACATGTGTGGCGTCAGATGCCACAAATCATCCTACAATACCCATATGGAGAGATCGACTATCGGCAAGATCCCGATCGTCCTATGATGTAATTGATGTTTTGTATTAGGACAGTATAGCATATGTTTTATGTATGTATGGATGATGATACTATCATTGTTTTGTTGTGTGTGTAGATGTGGGGTCACATGGATGGGAGGTAGAGTTGGTCAGAGTGTCGACTCATTAGGCGCCTGAGAGACCACTGTGGGAGGAGCCACGGACAGGCGAGAGATGTCGAAGGGATGAGGCTAGTGCGAGGTCGGCAGATGATGATAGAGATGGTAGGAGATGATGTTATGATGACCCTAGTGCAAGGCCTTCACGTGCACCTCCCACCACGACCAGCGGGGTGTATGAGGACTTTCATCACATATTGGAGGCAGTGTTATAGGGAGTGCTCGAGGGCATGTGGACCTAGATCTAGAATGAGGGAGACCTAGAGTAGTGTGTGGTCCTTCCGATGGAGTTGTGGACCTTGATTTGCAGAGCAGATGTAGCGAGGGCGGCGATGATTGGGTGGCTGCCCCTAGGACCTGGAGGACCCCCAACTGGTGGGGCACCTCCTCCAGGGTGAGGACTATGTCGTGGTGCTCTAGAGGCACCATGAGTACTCATGTAGATATATTTTTGTATTTATATAAGCCTGCGAGCCCATTTTGTATAGGGTGATGTGACACCGGTCTTGTACCTATAGGGATGAGGGGGTTCACCTACCTACGGGCATTTGTACATGTTGCACTATTTTTTTTTGTAAACATTGATGGCACATTGATCCATATATATATATATATATATGGATATACATTTTTGGGATATTTGTGATGTTCACATGTGATAATGTTTTTGTGATGCTTTTTATGATGTCTAACCTACATGTTGTGACATACTTTTGATGACTTATGTATGTGTGATTGTGTCTTGATGTGATAAATGCCAATCTAAGACTAGGTTAGCCATATTATCTACTATTTTATTTAATTGTCATGGAATATGTGTAAATGTGATTGAATCAAAATGTCGAGATAAGATTCTAACTTGCAAGAATTTTTGGAAGAGGCAAGGATCGCAGACAGGGTACACATTATTGAGCTGGAGGACAACAAGTTGGGAATCTAATAATATGCTAAGGTGGCAAATATGTCGGTGACAGGCCTCGACAAGGAGGCCAATGATGGATGTGTATTCATCTTGGTTGTTGGTTGATGAGTCGAAACATATGCCGCTGGAGTGGAGCAGTTCATGTGAGGGGGTATAGAGGGCCCAAGCGGCCAAAGAAAGGTTCTGTGTCCATCGGCTAGCTCCATCAATGTAATCGATGTGGTAGGCCGATGGGGGAAGCATCTGTCAATAACACAAATGGCAGATTAGACATAAGGCATGGAGGGGAAAAGGAAGATTAAAAACTCTACAAAATGTGTACAAAAAAGGAAAAAGCCTAGTGTAGAATGACTACGCTCAGGCATAAAAAAATTTTAAGTACAACCCGTTGACGGGTTCTTTGAGAGGGTGACCTTCAAGAGAGGCCAGGATGTATGCACCTTTGGTGAGGCAGTGTTGGATAATGTAGGGTCCATGCCATAATGACTCGAATTTTCCATGGCCGAGGGTATCGTGAGCAATATCATAGGTAAGGACGAGGTCTCCTTTGTTAAATGATCAAAGGTTGACATGGCGGTCAAAGGTGGCCTTCGACCATTTTTTCACTGCCTCATTATTCTGTAGTGAAGATCGATGATCTTCATCCAACGACTCTAAGTTCATAAAGCGCTTCTCCATTGGAGAAGTGTTGGGTAATAGCTCAATAGTGGTGCACAATGTGGGGATTTCAAAATCAATGGGGAGAGTGGCTTCAACCCCATGGTCAAGATGAAATGGTGTAAAGCCAGTGGTAGTTTTAACTTCCATGCGATAATCCCATAGTGCAGAAAACAACACATGATGTCAATTGGTCTTATGTTTGTTAACCATGCGTTGTAACATGGTTTTGAGGACCTTTTTGACTGCTTCTACCTTCCCATTGGACTGAGGGTAATAGGGGGAGGTGAACTCATGAGAGAAGCCTAACTTAGAGGAAATCTCGACGAAGAGCTCATTCTCAAAGTGTTTTCCATGATTGAAGACCAGTTGTAACGGTACTCTGAAGCAGGAAATGACGTGATTAAAGAAAAAATGCGATGCAGTGTCATTGGTGTTGTTGAAGGTGGGCATGGCTTTGACCCACTTGGTGAAGTAATCTACTACCATGATAATGTAATTGTGTCCATTGCTAGATGGAGGGTTTCAAGTCATCAAGTCTATGCCCCATTTTAAAAAGAGGCTGACAGCGATGACTGGGTGTAGAAGAGCGGGTGGAGCTCACGCTTTGTTGGCATACAACTGACATTTGTCACATTTCTTTATAGCGTGGATGCAGTTGTGAAACAATGTGGTCCAGAAGTATCCTACTCAAATGATTTTATGAGTGGTGGACATCCCTGAGAGGTGGCCACCGCAGGCACCACTGTGGCAGTCATTCAAGACTCTATCAGCTTCGTCGATGGTCAAACATCGATGGAGTATGGTGTTGACCCCACGTCTATACAAAATGTCACCAATGAGGAGGTAGTGAGGGGCCTAATGGCGAATGCACCGATGATCGTCTTGAGAGAGGTGAGATCCAAAATTCTGTGTTTGGAGGTAGACGAGGAGATCATCGTACCAAGGATCATCCGAGGGGATGTAGAAGAGGTGTTCGTCGGGGAATTCTATATTGATGGGTTGACTGGTAGTATCTAAGGGGAATGTCATAATGAGTTCAGTGAGGATGAGGGATTTCTTGCTCTTGGGTGTTGAAAACTCTAGGTCATACTCCAGAAGGATGATGATCCATGGGGAAAACTTACCATTAATTTTTCGGCGAGTAAGCAAGTACTCCATGGGGTTGGAATCTACCACGACTTTGGTAGTGCGAAGCAAGATATAATAACACAGTTTTTGGACTATGAGGACAACTGCGAGGGAGAGATTCATGATTGTACTTTAGGGGTGGTCCTAAAAGGTTTTTACTAATGTAGTAAATTACATGCTTGCATCCATCATCCCCTAGTTGGATGAGAAGTCTTGATACTAACATGACTGATGATGACAAGTAGAGGATATAATCGTGATCATAGTCAGGTGGACTGATCAAGGGGGTGTTGGAGAGCGCTTCTTTTAAATCATCAAAATTAGTTTGGGTGTGGTCATCCCATCGAAATGGGATATCATGATGTAGTATGCAAAGGAAACCATGTGCATGAGTGGCGTAGTCAGGGATAAAGCATCACAAAAAGTTGGCCTTTCCTTGTAGGCTTTGCAATTGGCACAAATTTCAAGGTGGTGGAATTTATGTGATGGATTGGACCTTGAGGGGGTCTACTGTGATGCCATGTTGGGAAATGATGAACCCAAGGAGGTGTCCAATGGTGACATGGAATACCCATTTGAGAGGATTCAAGTGGATATTGTACTGATGACACCGTTGAAAGAAAACTCGTAAGTCATCTAGATGTTGCATTCATTTCTTGGATCGAGCAGTGAGGTCATCCAGGTAAGCTAGGATGATGCGAGTGAGATCATGGAAAACATAGGTCATGGCTTGTTGGAACGTTGCACCAGAATTCTTGAGTCCAAAAGGCATGACACGATATGCAAAAGTACCCCTTGGGGTGGTAAATGCAGTTTTATATTGATTTGATGGGTGGATCTATATTTGATTGTAGCCAATGAATCCGTCCATGAAGGACAAGGCCTCATGGCCATAGAAGTCATCAATAATTTGGTCGATGAAAGGCGTAGGAAAGTTGTCTTTGGGACAAGTGTCATTGCGATCGTGAAAGTCTATGCAGACGCAAATGGTGCCCTGTTTTTTGTTGAAAGGGATGGGGTTGGAAACCCATGACATGTATGTGATGGGGTATATGAACCCTGCAATGCACAGTTTGTCAATTTCTGCTTTGATGGCCACTGCTTTGGATGGGCACAGTGTGTGTTTCTTTTGACAGACAGGGGTGATATCAGACCATGTGTCGATACGATGTTTGACAATAGAAGGATCAAGGTCGGGCATCTCTATGTATGACCAGTAAAAAATGTCCCGATATTCTTGGAAGAGAGCTTTGTAAGCTGTGAGTTCTTCAGGGGAGCATGCAACACCAGTGGTGATTTCCTCTATGATTCCTGGTTTGATGGAAATGTCAACTTTGATAGTAGGGGAAATGTTGGCCATGTTGTCGTCTTCAAAAGCATCGGGGGCAGGGATAGGGTTGTTGAACTAGTCTATATGCCCGGATGGGATGAAATTCTTAGTTTCAATTACGGTGTATATGGGGGATTGACTAGGAGGTCTGAAGGCTTCCTGAGAGAGAAAGACCATTCGGTAATGGAGCATATTCCATGGGCAATTGGGTGTAGTTAGTCCCTCAATGATATATTTGTCGCAGTGGAATATGCGAGAATATAGAGGATCTGGGGGAGTATCATTGGTGGTTGTCACCGTGTAGTTATCTTCAGGTGGTGAAAATGTAGAAGGGGAATCACGAAGAGGGTGTGATGGTGTAATTGACATGAACCAAATGTCCAGATACTGCGGGTTAAAAATTGTGGTTGGGCGTAAAATTTTTGGGGAGAAATACACCGGAGAATTGGGGGGATTTGGAGGGAAATACGTATCTAGGCTATCCCTGAACCATGGAGGAGTGGGGAGTGCCTCAGGCTCAAGAGAGAAGATATAAACAATATCTAGAGAGGGAGTAGGGGGAACTACTGGCATCACCAGAGGTGGGGTGATGGGAGGATTTTGAATAAGGGCCATTTGACGATGTCTGTATTCAATAATCGTGGGACACTGGTAGGTGAAATGGTCCAGTGAGTCACAGAGAGAGCAAGGACATATCATTTGTTTATTGAATGAGGTTGTGACATAATGAATGTTAGTGACTCGGGTACTTAATGATATGGATGGAGAAGGGTCTTTCTGAAATCTCTGGCTTACTGTCGTTAGCATATGTCGAAACTGAAGTAGTGTGAGGCAATGGTGGGTGTAATGGCCATAATCTAAACAAATGGCACGGGTGAATTTGGTTTGCAACCCTGTGTTACCTGTAGTCAAGGATGTGTTGGTAGTACTAGGTTCGTTGGGTCAAGTGATGAGTAGTGTGGTTGCTCGAGGAAGTTGGATTAAACTACGTAACTTAGGGAAAGAGGGACATTGATTGGTGGGGTATCCTTCTTTCTCGCATAGTGATCAAGGAAGTTGCACTCGGGGGGGAAGTGAAGTAGTTGGCTCTTTCTTCTTCCTTCTTCCCCCAGCTGTAGTGGTGGCGCTAGCGAGTGGGGGTGAGGGTGGTGTGGTCAGAATGAGGACTGGGATGTACATTGGGATTCCCTCTATTTGGGGAGGGAGTGACGGTTGAGGAACCATCTCAGGTGGGTGCAGATACCAAACTGGGATGGCATGTACCATGTTAGGTAGAGTATGCGTTGCGGCTACCTGGAAATATTGTATGCCTGGTGGGGGGTAAAAGAAGGGTATTTGGGTAATGGCTTGGGGAAATGTCTCCCAAACCGGGATATGTCCCTGGGGAAGAGGGTCATCGAGAACCATTGTTGTTGAATATTTCTCAGGGGGTTCCTGAGGTGGGAGTTATGCGACTAGTGGGACGTCAGGAAGTGAAGAAACCTTGGTGAATGAGAAAAAGAGGGACACTTGCAAGTCCAGTTGGGTCATCTGGACAGGACAGAAGTGAGTGTAAGAGTTAGAATCATCAAGCACAAGAAATAAACAAACAAGATATTAACAATTAAAGAAACTAAACTAAAGTGCAGAAGGGAATTAGAACCAAAATTAACCAAACAATTGACCAATATTCATGCCACCAATGGATAGATTGTATTAGTGGGCAAACACCAAAGAGAAAGGGAGACTTATGGGTCCCCTCTTCCTCCAAGGGAGGGCTCTTGAACCCCCAATGAGAGAGATCTTCTTACAAAATGGTAAACTAGAAAGAAAATGGTGAAGAAATCCAAAGCTCATTCACTGAAGAGGTGATGTGAATAACCCAATGAAATGGTGCTTGTATGCTCCAATGAGGAAAGAGGTTCCTTGTAGGAGAATAGAGGCAACATAACAATACAAATAGATTCTTGAAAATATAGTGCACCCATCGCCTCCTTTTATAGAAAATATTTGAGGCATTATCCAACCGGTCTTGAATGTGAACAAGGGGCCCTTTAGAGCACCTTTAGGTCTTTGACCAAAACCCCACTCAGATTTAGCTTGGATTTGGGGGTCATATTGACTTGGGAGCTGAACCAAAAGTGGGTGGAAGGCCGACTAGAATCATAAATGTGTCATTCTGTGGTGTGCGTGGCTTTTTGCATCCACAGTCGCGCATCGGGTGCATGTGCGCTTTTCCTACATTTTCGAATGGCGCACGTGCGCATGCGACCTGCGTATTCTGAGCGCATGTTGATTTTATAACCAATTGTATAGTTTGTTCCCTTTGGAAATACATGCTTTATGCAATGAGTGAACTAATAGTTGTTTTGAAGATGTTGGATTCCTGTGACCTTTTGCGGATGAAATTTTAGTGATAACAAGAGGTACTCCTATTAGTCACCCAATCAGGACTATATTATGTTGATTCATGAGACTCAATTGAACATGGGACCATATTAAATCAGGTTCTCCCATCATCTCCCTTGTTTGTTTAGGTAGTAAATTCACATCCAATCCTAAGTCCATAATAACATTATCCACATCATACTCCCCAATCTATGCATTAAACCTGAATTCCCCATTGGTTCTCTTCCTGTGCAGTACCTGATTTACCATTATTTGTGTGATAGGGATGTCCCTTTCTTTTTTCCAATGATCAATCATGTTATATAACATACTTAGCACGGTTCTATCCTTCATCAGTTCTACACAACTCTTTAAGAATTCAGTTAGTGTACTTACTTGTGCACTTGACTTTTTACGTACCATGAGGTGTTATATATGAGGTAGTGATGATTTTGATGCTCCCCCATGTGGTCGAAGTATTTCCTTTCTTGCACTTTGATATATTTATTTTTCTTGTTGAGGATCGAATGTTGGCATAGACCTTTTTGAATTCCTTACCCACTGCTCCATTTGGTTTCCTTTAGTTGCCATATCCATGCCTATTCGAGCTCCTCCACATGTACCAATTGTGATTTTTGGTCCTTCATTGCGTATTTTGACTGATATCATCTACACATTCTGATTTTGATGTTGATTATGGTTTGGTTTTCCTCTGGCCTGCCATTTGGAAACTAGTTGGGGACAATCCTTCGTTGTGTGATCTAGTGCACTACAATATGTGCATGTGGTACACAGGTTCTGGAAATCTTATGCCAAGTGTCCAAGTTGATTACAGTTATAACAGATGATCATTCCTCATCCTCCTCTACCAAAATTCCCTCCACCTCGGCCTCTGCCAAAATTTGTTTTTTTCCTTGATTAAAACCTCTCTAATTGTTATACTGTGTGTTATTCCCCTCTGGACCAGTATTTGCTTCCTGAATCCTGTACATATATGATGTTACCTCTCTTAGTAAGTCGAACGTGTGATATTCCTTCTCTTCATGCCCTACCGACTTGCAAAAATCGCAAAAGCAATTCTTTGGAGTACTCTAATATTTCTAGAGTAATGGACATTTAGTGGGATGATGGGCCCATTTCTTATATATTTTGCAGTATCCTCCTCCAGGTATTGGATTCGATGCTCTAGCTGCCAAATACTGTGTGAATGTTGGGTATTCTTCCTTGTGATGGCCTTTCATCCTACACTTTGTACACCAAACTTGTTCTCATTTTTCCCTTCCCTTGGTAAGCTTGGCCAACTGAATTGTCAATGAGGCTATGTAGTATTCCAGATATAAAATAGTATGCAGAACATAAATATTTTATCTAGAAGTGGCAGAACAACAATGATATAGCCAGAACAATACTAGAAGAATACCAAAAAAATACCAGAATAACACTAGAAAGAGCACCTTGATTAATGATAGCAATGTTAACTTACCTCTTCAAGGGGGAAACCTCCAGTAGAGCATCACTCTATTACAATAATATCCAAGGCAAATCTTCGCATACCCTCTACTCTTATTTATACTAAATCTATCTATCCAAAAGAACAATCTAGAGGAAGATCCTTCTAGAAGAGGAAGCTTCTATTAGGTATTCTTACAATTGAATTATTCCTCCTTATTGCTAGGCCTTATTAATATTTACCTTTATTACATGGAAATATAATATTCTACCCACTTGAGGGGTTAGGTAGGTTAGGTCCCTAAAATTCCCTCCCCCTTAAAATCAACCTTGTCCTCAAGGCTTGAGATGAGGAAATTGTTGCAAAATGGTAGTTGGCTCCGAGGTGGCATCTGTGGGAGTGGTATATTTCCACTAGACTAACACTTCTTGGATAGTGCATTAGTGAAGATGATGCTCACGCTGGTCCAAAATTGCTTGTGGAAGAAACCAAATGGATCCTTCTTCATCCAACTGAAGAAGGAGGGTTTGAGTTTGGCACTTAGTTCCAATCACCTTCTTTAAGTAGGAGATATGAAAAATAAGATGGAGCTTAGAAGAACTAGGAAAAGGTAACTGATAGGCCACCTATGCCACGTGCTTGAGAACTGTATAAGGACCATAAAATTTGGGTGCCAGTTTCTGACAATGTTTGGCCTTGAGTGAAGTTTGTTTATAAGGATGCAATAAAAGAAATACCTGGTCTCCTTCAACAAATTGATGTTCTGAGCGACCTTGATCGGCTTGTTGCTTCATGCAATTCTGATCCATGACCAAATTCTCTTTGAGGGTACGAATAATATATTCTCAAACTCTAAGTGTTTGGTCAACTTCTTGAACCTTCAAGACACCTAGCATGTAGGAGATAATGGAAGGTGGATTTTGTCCATATACTGCTTCAAAATGAGTCATGCGAGTAGTTGTATGTTAAGAAGTGTTGTACCACCATTCAACTAATGGTAACCATTGAGGCCATTGATTTTTCTTTTCAGAGGAAAAACACCTCAAATAACTCTGCAAACAATTGTTGACAACTTCAGTTTGACCATAAATCTAGGGATGATAGGCGATGCTAAGATGCAATTGGGTGCCTTGTAGCTTGAACAGTTCTTTCCAAAAATTGCTAGTGAAAGTGGGGTCTCAGTTAGAAACAATAGAATGAGGCATGCCATGAATATTGAAGATATGATCCATGAATCGTTGATCCACAGTGGGTGCAATAAATGGATGTTGAAGAGCACAGAAATGAGCACATTTGGAAAGACGATCAAATACCACCATGATGAATGACTTATTTCTTGATTTAGGTAATCCCACAATGAAATCCATAAAGATGTCCCTCCAAATAGCGGGTAGAATTGGAAGTGGTTGGAGTGTGCAAGGGATTTTGATTGTTTCTCCCTTGTTACATTAACAAACATCACATTTTGCCACAAAAGTGTGAACATCCTTTTTCATACCATCCCAGAAAAAAGAAAGTTTGACCCTGTCATAGGTTTTGTTAAACCCTGAGTGCCTAGCTGTGGGAGTAACATGAAGCTCAAAAATCATCATGGATTTAAGTTGTGACTATTTACTTAAATACAAATATCCTTTGTAGCGAAGCTCATCATTGTGCCAAGAGTACCCTAGGGAAATTGGAGAATTATCTTGCATTTGTTGGATTATTTGCAAAATTTTAGGATCTCGTAGCCATTCCCGGTGAACAACTTGGAGCCAATTAGGTACAATGAAGGATAGGGAGAACAGGGAGCTTTCATCTTCACATTTTCAAGAAAGAGCATCGACAACCACATTTTCTTTTCCTTTATTGTAAATGATCTCATAATCATATCCAAAGAGCTTAGTTACCCATTTTTTTTTCTCTAGAAAGGAAGGTCGTTGCTCCAGAAAATACTTGAGGCTTCGATGATCTATCTTAATTTGGAAGCATTTCCCCAAGAGATGAGGATGCCAAAGATCCACTGCATGTAGAATAGCCAACATTTCCTTTTCATAGATTGATTCGCCCAAATGACGTTCTAACAATTGTTTGCTGGTAAAGGCCAAAGGTATTCCCTCTTGCATAAGGACTACACAAATTCCTCTCCGAGAGGCATCACATTCTAGGAAAACGGTCTTTGTGAAATCAATAAGGACCAATACCGGAGTAGTGCACATAGTCACCTTCAATGCTTGAAAGGCCAGATCAGCTGTAAGAGTCCAAGTGAAAGAATTATTTTTAAGTAGAGTAGTGAGAGGTGCCACAATCTTGCCATAATTATGAACAAACTTGATACAATAGCCTGTTAAACCCAAAAAACCACGCAATATTTTGATAGTCTTGGGGCGAGACCAATCCTGCATTGTTTCAATCTTCTTATGATCCACCTGAATACAAGCCTTGCCAACAATATGACCCAAGTACTCGACTTTCAAGGTGCCAAAGGCACATTTAGAGTGTTTGAGGAATAGTTGATGCTGAGAGAGTAGATGAAGAACTCGATCCACATGGGAAAGATGGGATTTCCAAGTTTTACTATAGATGAGAATATAATCGAAGAAAACTAAGACAAAATGATGTAGAAAAGGACAGAAGACATGATTCATGAGGCTTTGGAAGGTGGAGGGGGCATTACACAGACCAAAAGGCATAACCAAGAACTCATAGTGACCCTCATGAGTTTGAAAGGAAGTCTTGGGGATGTCAGCTTCTTGCATATGTATCTGGTGGTAGCCATAACACGGATCAAGTTTAGTGAAACATCGAGCACCACTAAACTCATCCAAGAGATCATCAATGATAGGAATGGGAAACATTTCCCTGATGGTGAGTTTATTGAGGGCATGGAAGTTAGGACACATTTACCAAGTAACTTATTTCTTAAGTACCATAACCACAGGAGACGAATAAGGATTGGTACTAGGGTGAATAACACCTGCTTGTATCAATTCCTGCACTATTTTCTCCATTTCATTATTTTGGGGAAATGGATGATGATAAGGGTGAACATTGGGAGGGATACTACTAGGAATAAAGGGTATGGCATGATCATGAACACCACAAGAAGGCAAAAGTCCCTAAGGAGTGGAAAAAATAGTTTGGTGTTTGGAGAGAATAGCTTGGAGGTCAGGATGCACAAAGGGTGTCTCAACTACGTGAATAGAATGGAGTTGAGCAATAATATTGGAGTGACATTTCTTGAGGATATTTTCCATGAGATGGGAACTAATGATCTCAGGAGAAATAGTTGTGATACCTTGAAAGTGATACCTTTTCCCCTCCTATTGGAATTGCATGGTTATTTCCTTAAAATCCATAAGAATGGGACCCAAAATGCGTAACCATTCAACACCTAGCACAATGTCATAGCTTCCCATTTCAATGGGAAATGTATGAGATTTCAGGTGGTAATGTCCAATTTGAAGATGTACATTTTCACAAATCCCACCAAATTTCATGAACCCACCATTGTCTATCATGACTTGCAAATTATTGACAACACGAATATAGCAATTGGTTTCCTAGGCAATGCGACGATGAATAAAATTGTGGGTGCTACCACTGTCAACAAGGATGATGACCTTCCTATTCTTAATATAGCCAATGATCTTGAGGGCTTGTGGAGAAGAGAAGTTAGTGAGTACATGCAAGGAAATGAGTGGTTCAACTTCAGGTGGGTCAGTTGGCTCCTGGGTATCATCAGGAAGGGATAGCTCTACATATTCATTGGGAACATCTTTGGAAATGGCCATAAAAAGTTTTTGTTCCTTACACTTGATACCCGAAAAATATTTTTCATCACAATTATAGAAAAGACCCTTCAGTTGGCATTCAACCATTTCATCCCTATTTAATTTCTAGACCTTGAGGGGAGTGATAAGCGGGTTAATATTAGTGGTTCAAGGGCAAGGAACAAAGGAGGGTTTTTTGTTCTGGGAAAAAATAACTTGTTGGGCCTCTTTAACATGTTTAGTAGCTTCCAACCAAGTATGAGGGCAGGCCATGAGAAACTAGGATCATATTTCATCCTTAAGGTCACTGATAAAGAATTCACAGAAGAAAGCATCTGACATACCCTCGATTTGAAAGGCCAAATGCTCAAAAGTAGTTAGAAAATCTTCCACTGTATCTGATTGTTTCAACTTGGTCAAATGACCAAGATAATGGGTATCTGTGTCAAAGCGGTCATAGAGCTCTGCAACAAAATGGGTCCAAGAAATATACCCTTGATGTTAATTTTTACACCATTTCCACCATTTCCATCGTTCAGGATCTAGATAGAGGAAAACCTAGTGAAGTTTGGCCAACTCATCAGTAATACCATGCAGAGAAAAATAATGCTCTATTTGAGTGACCCGACCTGTAGGATCAGAGACATCAAATTTATTGACCTCAACGCAGGGAAGATGGGGGTCACACTGAAAGAAGTTAGATTGAAAATGAAGAGAATGAGAGGAATGATCAGCAGCAGGTTGGTCTGAGGACGAAGCACCCGAAGGGTGGTTCAAAAACTAGTTGACAACAGACTAGAGGGTGTTAAATTGGTTCATGAAATTGGATTCCATGGTGTAAAATTTGTGCTCAACTTGGGTCTTGAATTGTGCAAGCCAGGAATTGGTAGAGGCAATCTCAGATGTCTCTTGATTGATGGAAGCTTGTAGGTCTCGGTTGTGAATAGTGGCCATTTGGAGAGGGTAAGTGAGGATAAGGAAAAATGGGTGGGTGGGACCACAAAAAGGAATTATAAGTGATAGGTACCACGATGATCAAGGTGAGAAGGGAAATATAATGGAATAGGTGGAAAAATAGGGAAGCTGAGAAGGGTTCGGGTCCACTGAAAAAAAAAATATTAAAATGAAAGGTATGATTGTGATCAGGGAGAAAAGGGGAATCCAATGGGATACGTCCCAAATAAGTGTGTCGGCGGGACCACTATAAAATTTTTTTTACTCCTGTAGAGTTATACTCTGGCCTGAATAATACTGCAATGACGAAATGCCCAAATGCTTAATAGGAAGAAATGTGTAGTAATTTCGCAACCAGAATGCAGAAGGCACAATTGCATGGCAATATATCTTGTTTTTTTTGTTTTTATTTTCATCCCAAGGGGTAGGGTATTCAAGGTTTCTATAGATAAGGGTTTTCCCTGTGCTATAGCTCTCTTATATATGTGTGGGGTCCAACATTAGTACTTGGCCCAATATCTCAGGGAACCAACTAAGGAGGATAGACCGTTCCCTTAGCCGTACTACCCGACTACCCAGGTACTAGAGAGTATCTTCCTGATTGTTGTTCTCGGTGGCACTATAGCAGTCAGGCGACCAATTAGTTTATCTACGAAGGGCTTTAGAGGATCTACGATGATTCGTATACAGAGGGTGTCTGATGCACTACCACTCGAAGGGGTACCAACAAGGGTTACAAGGGTGGCCAACTATGTGCGCTTAAGTATCACTTGTATTTCCTACATTTATGATTCGCCGAGCGTGGGCTTATGCATGTAACAATATATCTTTGTAGCTCTAAGACGTCAAATTATGTCTCTTCCCTAAAAAAAATCAACCCACAATTTTTTACCGAGGAAAGATCTCTCATACCACTTGTAGTATTCCAATTATAAAATAGTATGCATAACATAACTATTTTAGCTAGAAGTGACAAAACAACAATGATATAACTAGAACAATACCAGAACAATACCAAAATAATACCAGAATAACACCAGAAAGAGCACCTTGATTAATGATAGCAATATTCACTTGCCTCTTCGAGGGGGAAACCTCCAACAGAGCAGTGTTCTATTACAATAATATCCAAGACAAATATTTTCATACCCTCTACTCTTATTTATACTATATCTATCTATCCAAAAGAACAATCTAGAGGAAGGTCCTTCTAGAAGCGGAAGCTTCTATTAGATCTTCTTACAATTGACTTATTCCTCCTTATTGGTAGGCCTTATTAATATTGACCTTTATTACATGGAAATATAATATTCTACCCACTTGATGGGTTAGGTAGGTTAGGTCCCTAACAAGCTAAATGTGTATGAATTTGTGCCATTCCTCCTGTGTCTCCTATCGGTGATACCTCTAGTTTCATTGAAATCTCTAGCACCTTGGGTTGTGATGTAACCTTATGTTGAATCAGGGGTCTCCAAATGTGTGGTAGAATCCCAACAATAAACCACTATTGATGTTGTTGATCCAGAATTTGGAACATTAATCTACCCATTACATCCTTAAAGAACTGATCGAAATCCCATACAGACTCTATTTGTACATGTTTTATTTCCTTTAGCTCGGTGATTTACTGCAACTTTAACTTTGGCTTTTTGAACTCCTTTAATAGATATTTGTTTATCTCTACCAAGGTCATGTCCTGTCCTGTAGGCGTAATGGTCTATAACTTCATATACCATACCAATGCATGACATCTAAATGTCATTGTTAAATGCACAATTCTTATGACATCATCTTGTATTTTTTTAGTGGCCCAAACTATTTCGCAGACAAACAAGTGTTGTTCCAGATCCTCTGATCCCACTCCTTTGAATTCAGGAAGTCTAAGTGTATTATCTATTTCCGTCATATTGGTTTGTGTATTCCCTCCTCTTGGTGATGTTGGTGGACTGTGATTTTAACTCTACATACTAATCCCACTATTCTGACTACTACCACTCTATACTCCTTGACTAACTATGATAGTTTTTGACAAATCTTCAATTGTTATCTCTGATTGTGGTGATGCACATGGGATCGTGGATTCAAAACATGATCATGTCTAAGTAGGACTTACTAGTTCCTCTATTACTGGACTGGAATGAGACCCTTCTTCTTTTCCTCCTACATATGGTATCTCCATGATTTACACTTGTGCGCAAGGTTCACTTTCTTTCAAATCACTATGTTTCTCTTCTCTCCCAGCCCCATTCTTTTTCCTCTTGTAGCTTCTTCCTCCGTGCAACTCTCCAAAATCATAATCTTCCTCTAGTGTGCTTCCTTCTTGCATCCTAGGTCCCTTCATCCCTCATTCATTGCTTCCCTCTTTTAGATGATTCCCCTATCATCCTCCAACTCCCCTTATGCGCACAAAGCCCCTTTAGCCTTAGGACTTCATAATCATCACATTTTTTTCACATAATAACATCTTTATCCACGTATTTAATGATTTCAAGAACCTTCCACGTGGACCTTTGAAAAATATTATTTCTACAACACTGTATGATTGAATGCAATCTACTACAAACTCTATAACATAACCCCTTGATACACTACCTAAACAAAAATCAACTACTCGAGTAGTTGGGTTACTTAATGAATTCAGTTGTTTTACCAATTCAAGAGTCCAATTCTTTGGCATTGAAACATTAAACCTTCATGTCTTCTCTACCAATCTTTCTAGCCACTTAGTTAGAATTTCTAGAAATTCTCTGAAGAAAATTTCATGCAGATCCATGAACACATACTCTTGCATCCATTGCTTGTCACTCATTCCAGGGTTCCTTTTCTCTTGTCACGTGAACTTTCGTTCTTTTCATACCAAACAGTCTGTGATTTCCTTCTTATTTAGCCTCCAAAACATCCCCTTAGTCACAATGTCCTAGTCCCAGCAATAGAACCATTTGTTGGTTTATATTGTTCTGCGCACGGGTTGTAAGACCCAAGGTTCGGTTCAATGGTGACCAACAAACCCTCAAGACACCAGCCCTTTCGGCATCACCGACTTGCGCAGATGAAGTCTCAACCAAGGTATCTATTGGGCCTACAAGAACTAGGTTTTTGTAGCAGTAAGGGAAAGGGAGGCGGATGCACGAATCATTATTCCTTATTCTAGATTATGTATGCTCTTTATTATTACAGTCATTTCTAGATATTGCATTAAAATCAATACATGAAATAAATATATTCTTCAAAGTATATTATCATCCATATACACACATAACCTAGTAAAGAACATAAGAGGCAATATTATTTCTCAAACTCTATCTTTATCCATCGTATCAACTGATTACATTCATGATTCTTGCATAATATCAACCTCTACAGATTCTACAAACTTTTTCTAGCCCACTAGCTCTCTCACTCTCTATATCTCTCGCTAGATCTTTCTTTTCACCCCACCCATTACATATTTATACCCAAAATCTAAGGTTTAAATTCCTATTCTTATCTATCCCAAAATATCCCATTATAGTGCATGGCATGGCTAGCTTAAGTTAACTGGTTTTTTGCCTTCTTCTGCTTTTTGTTCTTTATACAACTTGTTGATGTTCTTCTATTTCTAGAAAATCGCCCTCTCGTCCTTTGTGATTCCTTCTCTTTTTCACTTTCTTTATCCTTTTTTGCATGCGATGTCTTCATTCTAAGCACTTTCCTTCCTTTTGTGCCCTTTCTACCTCTTGTTCCCTTTCTACCTCTTGTTCCCTTTCTACCTCCCATGCCCTTTCTTCCTTATGCACCCTTTCTTCCTTCTATGCACTTTCTTCCTTCTACGCACTTTCTTCATACTTAGGTTTTTCTCCAAAATTATATCCAAAATGGTTTTTCCAACATTCTCCTTTGTACGTTAGGTTTGGCTCTAATAGCTTTAACATTTTCTTGAATATTGAAGGCACCAATGAAACAAGGGAGCCACTTTGTATATGAATGGTTCTTCTATTCTGTACAAATTTTTCAATGCACAGGGTGACGATATCTATGCATTAAAAATCTCATGGACCCAACTAACAAGATTTATTCATGATGTACAGACTTTGTTATTATTTCTATTTGGAAGGATTTAATGATACTAATATTCCCTTGACCAATGACAATTGGGATCCTCTCTTGATAAATCAGAGGCAAGAACAACAACAATTGATAAAATAGAGACAAGAACATAAACATGGCGGAAAAGGTATAATAGCCAACACAAAATTATTCACTCCAATGTTACATATTTATAGTACAATGGGTGATGCCATCTCATAGAGATATTTGCTCTAGATCCTAAAATCATGCATGATGACTAGGCTAGGCAATCTTAACTAACTCATTAGTCATCACTTGAGGATATATTACTAATATCCTAAATGAATAATACAAATATAGGTGACAATTTAGACTTAGTGATTGGTAAAGGTAAGCCATAGGCTAACAATCCCCCCCTCAATCACAAGTCCAATCAATAATACCAGCAATAAAGCATAAACTGGTATCAATTCGAAGTCTTCATACTAAAATTCTTGAGCTGAGCCTCAATGAAGAACTGCCTGAAAAACCACCAATCTGGATGTTGAACATGTTCATTTGAAATGAACTGGAAGAGAGCTGAGATATGGAAGTGAACAGCTGCAATATCTAAACATTTCCTGATTGCTTGACAATTTGATCATTTTTCCAAGTATTTTAGCTAGAAGAATCTGATGTCTTCTGCTAATTGGTGAACATGTAGTATCACCACTCTACTATCAGTGCATCACTGAAAGTGCTCTTTGAATATGTGGTTTGGGATGACCACTAACCAATTGATACCATGTATCTGATGGATTTTGGATAACCACTAACCAATCTTGACACTTTTAGGTGTCCAACATCATCCCAATGTATCATGTATATGATTCAATTGCAAGTCATTGAACCATAATCCTGTCAAAGCCTGCCATCTCTGGAAAATCTCACTATGTAATCATGTGAGCCAGGATGCATGCAAATTGTTTACTTAATGTAAATTCCAATCTGATGAGAGTGAACCAAGAGAAGTGAATCAACTTCTTGTCTGACACATCCCTAAAAAATGCCTGACAACTCAATCAAATGCCAAGCTACAATGCAGAAGGATCCTCTTGTCCTCTGCTAGGTTGAATGACCATCTATGTGAACCAAATGTTCACATCATTTCTCTCAAAATCAAAATCTATATGATTCAACTTAAAC
>SNQJ01S0019489.1:3784-31544 GCA_010110895.2 Picea sitchensis | reverse complement strand
ATCACTTGAGGATATATTACTAATATCCTAAATGAATAATACAAATATAGGTGACAATTTAGACTTAGTGATTGGTAAAGGTAAGTCATAGGCTAACATCTCTAGCAAGTATATTTAAGATATCCCCACAGAAATGTTGTCTTCTTTTGGCCATCTTCAATAGGTTGGAAAACTTATCTGTAACACCACTTAAAAAAGTAAAATAATCTTTTACATTATATATTTTATTGATAACATTAACCTGAAATAAATGAGATTTTCCTCGACAGGAACATCATTAATAATGGCCTTTTCAGAATTTAATTTGGCAGTTGAGTTCATAGAATTAGCATTTAATTTGACTTGAGAAGCTTGAAGAGGAAGAACATGTCACGACAGAGTGGAGGAGTGGGAAATTTCAAATGAGAATGCGAGTCTGTGAGTCCTCCATGATAGAAAAATGGCTAAGTATGGATGCTTTTGGGACAGGCTAGTGAGGACATGAGTCACAAAAATATGAAAATATGAGTCCACGAGTCCATGAAATGAGAAATAAACTAAGTTTTGGGAAGAAGTCAAGAGAGAAAAGTGATATGTCGTGAGTCCTGAGTCCTCCAACTTGAGAATGAAAAATAAAATAAGTATGGAAAAGGTGTAAGTCATGGGGGTAGGATATGGTAGTGAAAATTAAGGGATGAAATCATACTTAGGGAAAAATACAAGTGTAGAGTAATAAAAAGAAGGAAGAAGTTACAAGGTCCAATACCTTCCAACAAAAAATGTTGCAATTACTTCCATCTGGACATTGGAAGTGCAGAGGACAATTGAAGTTCTCAGGAGAAGTGAGTAGGTTCATAAGCTAGAAAAGAGCAGAGGAGTGCTCAAAAGGTCCCATTTGAAAGAACCTATAATACCAAGAGGTCATAGCTCAGGGGAATCTTGGTGAGGTATTAAGTTACAGGTAAGGTAGACTTGCTACAAGGGATTGATGCAACTCACAGTGGACTAGGAGAAGTTCACCAAAGGAAGAGATGTATATGACCATTGATGGTCATGTCAGAGGTTTAAGAAGAAGCCACAGCCACATGACGGAGGATTCCAAAGCAGTCGATAGAAAGATGATTCAAGATGAATTTGACAGAGAGTTTATTGAGATAAAGGAGAGACTCAACATTATTATGGAGCTACTACAAGAGACTGAAGAAAACTAGAGATATGGTTGGAGACTAAAGAGGAAGGATAGATAGCCTATTCATCAATTGTTTGCAAGGAAGCAGAAGCACAGGTTGAAAGCTCAGGTCAGATAAGAGTAACTCAAAGAAGCTGAGTATATATATTCCTTGAGGGAAAGACCAACAATTGACTTTTGTGAACCAGAGAAAGGAGTGATGCTAAGAGAGGAAGATGAGGTTCAGAGGGAAGACCTCATGGAAAAATTGGATAAGGAGAATACTCTAGAGGCGTCTAAGGATATTGAAGATTCTCATTTTTTTAAAATTGATTATTTGTGTAAGTTTGGAAGGATTACATGTGTTACGAGGAAAATATCTCTATGGCTAGGGGCAAACCACAAAAGACGAAAATGACTGCAGAAATCAGCTCTATTCTCAAGTATGCTATATAAACAAATATGCTAGCAAGACAAGATAAAAGGCCTACCTTGTCCAAACATTCGATGAAGTCCACCATTGAGCACTTGAACCAAAGAAATACACCTACAACTAGTCCTCAACAACCAAGAAAAGAAAGCATATGTTGATAATATATGATGTTAGCACATTCAATAGCATAATCCATTAACATTCATAACAAATATGCCCATGGAATAATAATTCAAATATTTGCAAGATATCAATTGGACGAGAAAAGAGTATTTATATTAAGATATAATCTACATAAGTGAATAAGTTACAAACTTCTTTGTCGGCACGGTTTGGAACCGAGAAACTAAGTTCCTTCTAGCTGGGCCTCCACCACTTCAACCCTCCACCAAAGACAAGCTCATAGAAGAGAGACAATGAAGGTCTCAATCAATAAGGGAAGATCTTGGGGGTTGAACACTGTGTTCAGACTTAAAGGAAAAAGGGATGTAGACTCAATGTGAAGTGAATAATTCCTCCAGAGTAACTTTGCTCTCAAATTTGAATTATTTCTCCTATTTTCCATAGCTCATAATTGGCCCATTTATAGCATTCAAGTGGAACTGAAGGGTCGAGTCCGAATGTTTCTAGTATATGGAAGGCCAAGCATCATTGATCTCCTGTCATGACATGGAAACCCAAAACTATTTTTAAATTTTGGGCACATTTCCCAATGTATGTGGGTTGTAGTGGTGTAACTTGCATATACACATGTTGTATAGTAAGCAAGGTGTGTATATGTGGAAAATTTTTATTTTTAGCTCTGGTATTTGCAAAAATGGATTAAAAGTCTGCATCGGGAAATGGAAAAAGGCCTTATGTGTAAGATTTCATGGGGTGAGGCAAATATTGCAATAACAGATGCCCCTAATGTGTGAGATTAGAGGAGTATCTGTGATGGCCGAAATACATTGTCAAAACCCAGAAGTGGAGTGATGGGGAACCAGCTAGAAGAACTAGTTTCTCGTTACAATTTGTATTGACTTTGCATACATGGATACCAATATGAATTACACTGCATATTCATGTGAAAATATACCAAACAACTGTATGTGGCCATGAATAGGAAAATACAAATGCGGTTACATGCCAAAGGCTGTCATAATCATGAACAAGGCCCAATAGAACCAGTCTCAAAATCAATCTGAAGATATATGTATACACTGGAGTACAATTTGATCTCGCATATCACTGAAGTCACATAGGTACTGGTCCAATGGAAAGGAAGCAACATCTCACGAAAGATGGGGCCACATACTGATGTATTCAAGTCTTCTACACAATCCGCCAAAGGTGAAAATCTACATCGTGTGAATAATGGAGTTGAGGTCGAACACAATGAGACTTCGTTTGATTATCGGTCTTTGAGGTATACCGTTAACAAACACGAGACAACCTATCGATGATTAAAGTAGGTATCAAGGCACCGAGTACATTCTTACAAGTGTGAATAAAGGATTCAGGGTCGAACACTTGAAGAATCCATCGATCAAGAGACATTGATGTATTCCCAACTATTGATGGTGAGAGAACCTACCACTAATGATTGCAAGCCTCAAGGTATGCATAGGAATATAGGTCTCATTTCTAGAATAGATGAGCTAAAGTTGATGGAAGGAGACCCAGTGAAAGGAGAGAATTAAGGCATATCTCATCATTCAACACAAGGTACAAAGCAGAAGATTCATTATTTGGAGGAAATCGGACAAAGAACATGTTCACGAACCAACGAAACTATGCGGCTTTCGCATGTACCAAGTGCAAGCGATACATAAAAAATAACCTCTGAATAGAAGCCAATTAGGAAAACTGTTGACAAAGGCTAGGAAACCACCAATAAGGCTAATGGCATCCAAGACACTGCATGAATCCCAATGTGTGAATAGATGTCTTGTCGTCAAACACAAGGGAAACCACCCAGTCAATGACCAATGATGAAATGTCGATTGTTGGGTTCAATTTTACCTACCAATGATGAAATTAGGACCATGGTGCATAATAGGACTACAACATCATGTGATTATGAGACAAACTGAGGGTATGGCTGACATGCAAAGTCAAGAGTTTTGAGAAATGGTCGACATAGGTTATAGACATCCTTTGAACAAGAGAATGTGACATATGGAAGACTTTGGCAGCATAAACTCAATTATGAAACCATGAGATGCAGGAGGCATCAATCAAGTTCTCCATAGGGACTGGAAGAGTAAACAGTCAGGGAGAAAACTCTCTGTAACAAGCTCAGCTTCCTAAGGCCATGCTAAACCAAAAATAATGATGACAAGTGGACTCAATAACATTATTCTCTTTTCAAAGGCGACAGGATTGATGCCAATATAAGATAATACTCCCTTCTCACTCGTATTTTTTTGTTTTTTCATAGTCAAATGAATGCTATGATACAGAGGAGGAAACGAGTGTCACAAGTAAGAAAAACTAGTTCCAACAGTGGAACATACCTATTCTCAATGCAAGGAGGTGCATGAGGGAGATGGACACTCAGGGGATTGTTCCCTCCTGGGTATAGGGTGCCAAATTACGAAGGATATAAATGAGGCTCTTCTTGGTTGAGGACACAAAACTGCTGAGGAAAATGATTTATAACGCAAAGAGAGAACTGGCTATAGGCTCAATACTGCAAGCGAGTGCATGAGATGCAATCACAACTTAACGCCAAAAAATGTCCTTTTTCATAATATTAGTCTTCTTGGTGTGAAAAAGGGATAAAATTCTACCAAATAGGCATCCTTTCAAATCCCATTTATGAGTGTGAAAGAGACAAGTTCACTCGACAATATTTTTCTCTTTTTGAAAATGAGTTGGAAAAGAGATTAACTAAGAATCACAACCTTTCAAGTCCAATTTAACGAGTGTGAAAGAGACAAATTCACTCGGCAATATTTTCTCTTTTTAGACGAGTAGGAAAAGATCTTAAATCAGATTCACTTGGGATTTTGTAGGTGGCATGTCATGGGGGAGGCCAAGGCTCCTGTGTTGGACCTCTGTGGAATGTCAATATCTTACAAATAGCTAACACAAGATTGGGAAAACCCAAATCTCTTCAAGTCGAGGAAGATAAATTGCTAGCGGAAGTTATTGTGTCTATGATATATCAGATAATGTCTCTTACTTGAAAGGACATAGGCAGAGGCATTGAAGACCCCATAAGACCATACCAATCAAAGGGAACTTCTCTAGGACTTGAAGGGAGAGTACTCGGGGAGAGTAAAATTATCTCTCTTTCAGAAGGTGCAATATCATAAATGCTAATGAGATAGTTGAAGGACGCATCACCCTCCAAAAGGAGAGTTGGATTGACCAGAGATCGTACTGGTATGACCACTTCTTCATATCTAGGTTGAATAAGATGCATGATAACGGGGATAGGAGACACATCACCCTCGACAACGGGGGTGTGGTCAGGAGAGAATTGCATCGGCATGACTTTCGTGTCAATCAAAGGAAAAAAAAGTGTGGGGAAGCCACAGATGCCTCAGAATACGAAGGGCCCTTAGGTGAGAACCATACTTCCAGTATCCCAGCCGTATCAGGGCATAAATGAGTCAGGTGATTTCCTTCACAAGTCCTACAAAGGAATTTGGGCTTATGTCTGAGACGTCTAGGCTTCTCAATCATATGAATTCCCCCAGCGTCATTCACAATGGCTGGTGACATTCTCTTAGCATGAATGGCAGAGGTTAGAGAGTCATCTCCCACATGATGTACATAGCTTGGATATGTGACATAGATATGACTCTTGGTGACTAGAGTGATGCCCCCAACATGACTAGCAATGGCTAGTTGCGGGTCTTCAACATGACTTTCGGAGGTCGTCGACCAATCTCCAACATGACTGGAAGGGGTGGTGATGGATCTCCAATATGACTCGCAGTGACTGGAATAGTGGTGGTGGGTTGTGGCATTTGATACCAAGGTCCCAGGAAAGATTGGCTTTGAAACATTCCAGGCCAGGAAGGTTCTTGGTTTACACAGTCTCCCTGTCCAGAAAGGTAGTATCCTCCACCTAATTGATTCATAGAGGCTTGTGCGGGCATCATCGTTGAAGCAGATGTCTGCAAAGAGACAAAATTATGATAAGGATTGTTCAAGTGAGGATATATGTTTCCCCCATGTGAAGGGGTTCCGTGAGGAGGGTAGCCTAAACCGTAAAACTAATTCCCCCATATGAAAGAATCGAGGGTATATGTGGACCCACCATAGGAAAAGTGTTCATAGGAACTGGCATGGCAGATGAAGGATACATGGATGGGGTGTAATAAGTAGAATAACCATCCATTTGAGTATTGTCTCCTAAAAAAACATAGCCAGGACTAGATCCGCAAGAGGGGAGGTTCCATCCTCCTACAGTGAGAGTTGGTTGAGGGACATAACTCCTATCAAATGAATATGTATACAGTGGGGCCATGGTGCCCCCATATCCAATGCTAGTATTCATATAAGTGGGCCAAGGAGAGGATGGAAAGGGTGAAGGCACATTTGACATATCAACAGGAAAATTATTAGAGACCCAAGGCATGGACTAAGTGTCATAATTATGCATACCATTATGAAAAGAGGACGGATTCATCCCCATGAAATGAGTGAACATCATGGGGGGGTAGCGGTAAATGATGGAGCCAAAGGAACTCCACTATCCATGATAACAAAAACTCAGTATAAAATCCTCATTCCAACTAGTAATCAAAGAGCACACCAAAAATAATCAAACGGCCAATATGCACACAAACAGAATAAAGTGGTTGAAAGGGGCCTCCCTCCCTAAAGTAGGTATGCCTCACTCAAGAGGGGCTTGAGACTCCCTACTAAAGATCGGAGGTAATATAATCAACTATAAGGGCCCTCGTGGGCTTAACAACTAGTCGGTCAGATCCCCCTAGAGAGGTAATCCTCCATAAATGTTGTGTGTTGTCTAACCCTTATCTAACCCAAGGTACCTGTAGAATAACCCCTGCAAGTAACCTATATGGCACCTAAGTCAATCAAATAAGCAACCACTATATAACTGATGCACAGGTGAGCAGTCCTAAGTCAGGTCCACCGTATGGGCAGGGTAGCAAAGTTCGAAACCTTGAAATCACTGCCTCTCACGGAGGTAAGGGCACTAGCAAGATCCCGAGATACGAATATATCCCCAGAAATATCTCTGACACTAAGAAGGTATCGGGGGGATATCCCTTCAACTGACCTCGTGCGACCTCGTGATTAACTCCGATGTAAGCGGAGCCTCCTGATATTACTGATTATACAATGGATTTATCCACTCACTTAGTCAGACACATATGTTGATTTAATATCCTTGGAGAAGTTTACTCACAAAATCATATTCCAAGGCACTAAATCCTAATCTAGTTTGTGCACCCTAGAAAATAAAATCGTTACTAATCAGTTTTAAATTATAGTATTAATTTTAATGGCCGTGCTTCCTCAAAAAGGTGCGGACGTGAAACTAGTGATTGTATGACTCAACAAGTAAAGTAAATATGAATACAATGTAAAGTCCTAACTTCAATTTCCAATGAATTATATGCTTCCTAAAAATGCAACTTTCAATTCAATTCTACAATTCTGAATAAAAATGAAATCTTTCTTTACATTCACTAAGATAAATGACAAAGGCTCAAAATATCAAAATGCCAATCAATGTAAAATTCCTAACATTTTTGTATTTTCAATATCAGAAAAATGAAAATGCATGGACTAAACAACAACTTGATATATAAAGACTCTACTATGTATAGAAAGAGACCAATCAAGTAGGATACCAAGGAGAAAAACACCCATCCTAAGGTACAAGGAAAATCAAAATGAAAATATGATGAGAAATACTCTGCCCAAAAATTCAACCAAAGACAGGTTTCCTGCCAACCCACAGACGCTTAACAGTCACTACAGAGACCCAAGAAGACTCAGCAATTATCAAAACCTACCCTGCAACCACCAAACCTAGAAAACAAGCAAAAGAGGTTGATGTAGGCTATTGTTCAAGAGAAAAGCACGTATGTACGCAGCTTGTAGAAGGCCAGCATGCGTATATACGCGAATGTCAAGCAAAAACCCATGTATATGTGTAAAAAACATAACTAGGCTAAGGAGAAGGCTAAAAGACTCAGACCCAGAATGAACAGAGGTTGTAAAGCAATGATATGACAAGAAATGCAATATGAATGAGAGCAATCTAAGGACAAAAACACTCCAAACCCAAAAAAAGAAGATTCAATCCCCATTATGGTTGCCAATTCTATTACAAGGAAAATCTCTCTATGGCTAGGGGAAAATAACAACAGACATAAATGACTGCAGAAATCAACTCTATTCTCAAGTATGGTATATAAACAAATATGCTAGCAAGACAAGACAAAAGGCCTACTGCGTCCAAATGTTTGACGAAGTCCACCATTGAGCACTTGACCCAAAGCAATACACCTACAACTAGTCCTCAACAACCAAGCAAAGCAAGCATATGGTGATAATATATGATGTTCGCACATTTAATAGCATAATACATTAACATTCATAACAAATACACCCATGGAATAACAATTCAAATATTTGCAAGATATCAATTGGACGAGAAAAGAGTATTTATGTTAAGATATAATCAACAAAATTGAATAAGTTACAGACTTCCATGTCGGCACTGTTCAAAACCGAGAAACTAAGTTCATTCCAGATGGGCCTCCACCACTTCAGTCCTCCACCAAAGGCAAGCTCTTAGAAGAGAGACAATGAAGTTCTCAATCAAGAAGGGAAGATCTTGGGGGTTGAACACTGTGTTCAGACTTAAAGGACAAAGGGATGTAGACTCAATGTGAAGTGAATAATTCCTCGAGAGTAACTTTCCTCTCAATGTTGAATTCTTTCTTCTCTTTTCCATAGCTTGGAATTGGCCCATTTATAGCCTTCAAGTGGAACTGAAGGGTCGATTCAGAACATTTCCAATATATGGAAGGCCAAGGATCATTGATCTCCTATCGTGACATGGAAACCCGACACTATTTTTCAATTCTGGGCACATTTCCCAATGTACACAAGCTGTAGTGGTGCAACCTACGTATACACATGTTGTATAGCAGGCAAGGTGCGTATATGTGGAAAAATTGTATTTTTAGCTCCAGTATTTGCAAAAAGGGATTAAAAGTCTGCATGGGAAATGGAAAAAGGCCTTCTGTGCAAGATTGCATGGGGTGAGGCAAATATTTCTATAACAACAGGTCATAGAGATAGGCAGCCACTTGAAGCTATCCTAGAGGAGGAATCGTCTCATGAAAGCACGAGAGAGAGACAAATCTTGAATTATGTCATGTCAAACAAATAGATAGAATTGTCTCTTGGAAGCTGTGAACGAGGAAATCATGCATGCCCAAAGGATGCAAATGATGGAGATGAAAAGAGGATGAATATTTGGCTTGGAGATACTTTAGAGGATGAAGTACATAGACTCTTGGAAATATCTTTGCAAAGTTATGGCGATGAAAGTATGGAGCTTTCTAAGAAGGAGATGAAAGTGAAGGATGATGATCATTGGTTGATGATCATGAAGAAAGGTATGAATTTTGGCAGCAAATCTGTCATTTTGGTAAATTCCAAGAACATATTTTATTTGAATAATCTTATAGACTAAGCATGCAACTTGAAGATATGCAGTATTGTTTACATAATATTTTGATAAGTGAGTAATTTTCTCAAGAATATGAGGGAAAAAAAAGATGTCAATACCAAGAGATGGCAGCAACCATACAAATGTTTTGTGGTAAATTGTAGCAATAGTGTGTACCAACAAAAGGAAATACTAGACATTGAGGAGTTATGGAAGTCATTGATGAATATTTCCAAGAGGAGATACCATAGAAAGAAGAAGAAGCATAGCATGCCAGTACAAATAACTAAAGAAAGTAGAGATGTTGCACAACAATAGAGTAAGGTGTGGGATCTAGGAAGGTTGTAGAAAACAACATGGCATCAACAAGGAAGAAAGGAAATTAAGAACCAACATAAGGTTTGGGATCCAAGAGGAATTCAACAATTGAAGACTCATGACAGGAGATCATGAAATACTTTAACCTTGGGAGTCTGATGCAGGAGCATCCTGCCTTCAAAATCCAACACATTTGATTAGACCGAAGGGGTATTTTGATTTACTAAAGGAGTGGGTTCCCTATGCTTGAATTAATGTATTTTCATTTGTTTAATTGAGTTCTATATGTCTTGTATGAGATAGGGTTTTTTAAATGTAATGAAATATGTCTTATTAAGCATATTTCGAGAAGTTGTGAGAGATGGTTGAGTATTTTTTGGATCTCGAGGATCCTAAGGATTGTTGGTTGAGGGATTTTAGGATTTGAACCAAATTTTGGTATTAGAATAATTTTTTATTGAAGGTTGTAAGTCTATGGGAAGAAAGGTGGTCTAATTTAGACAGATAGAAGAAAAGAGAGTGCGTAAGTGGTCGAGGGGGGCCAAGGGCCAAAGAAAGGCCAATTAATGTAAATCAGACCGAGAAGGATATAGGCCTTGTGTATTTTGTGTACAATAATTCCTGAATAGAATTATGTGTATTTGTGGGTTCTATGTTCCATTTTGATTATGTGTATGTTGAGCATGAGTGTAATTGCTCTAAATATTGTGTTAATTCCAATCCCAAATGATATCATGATTAAACTCCATTTCATAGGAGAATCAAGGAACCAGAGTGATATCAACTTGAGTCAAATTAAAAAATGAAATATGATCTTATTTGGAGTGAAATTGAGCATAAAAATAGAAGAAATCCCTTGCAGGTGAAAAGAGACAGTAACCATTCGATCAAGGATGAAATTTAATTGTGATCATTGATTGAACGTTAGTTTACCATCTATGTGTTTGAGTTTGAATGACCATGATTATATTTGGGGAGGACCCAAATTAGATCGACGGATCATAATAAATGTTATCAGACCCCAAAAGAGAGAGGAGTTGTGTACTTCGAGGTATTATACTAGAATTCCACTCAGACTTGAATTGCGACGTCCATAACATGAGGAAGAAGATATATTGTCTATCAAAGTAGATCTTCATGAAAGATATACTATCCCTCATAGCAACTATCCGAGTCCCAATCAATGAACAAGTCCAAGTGAAGAAATTGATGATGGATCATGACCGTCCATCTGAGTAGTGTATTATTCCAGATATAAAATAGTATGCAAAACTTAGCTAGAAATGGAAGAGAAGCAATGATATAATAAGAACAATACTAGAATAACACTAAAAAGAGCACTTTGATTACTAATAGCAATGTTCACTTGCCTCTTTAAGAGGGCAACCTCTAGCAGAGCAGAGCTCTATTACAATAATATACAAGACAAAACTTGTCATACCCTCTACTCCTATTTATACTAAATATGTCCATCCAAAATAACAATCTAGAGGAATATCCTTCTAGAAGCGGAAGCTTCTATTAGGTATTCTTACATTTGACTTATTATTCCTTATTTCTAGGCCTTATTAATATTGGAATTTATTACATATAAATATATTATTCTACCTACATGAGGGGTTAGGGAGATTAGGTCCCTAACATGTTCTCCCCCTTAAAAACAGCCTTGTCCTCAAGGCGTGAGATAAGGAATTTTTTGTAGAATGGTAGTTGGTTCCCAAGTGGCATTTCTCAGAGTTGTATCTTTCCACTGTACTAACACTTCCTTGATGGTGCGTTGGCGTAGACGACACTTACATTGGTCAAAAACTTCTTGTGGTTGTAACCAAATGGAGCCTTCTTCATCAAACTCGGGAAGGTTGGTTTGAGTTTGGCACTTAGTTCCAATAACCTTCTTTAAGAAGGAAACATGAAAAACAATATGGAGCTTAGAATGACTGTGAAAAGATAATGGATAGGCCACCTATCCCACATGCTTGAGAACTGTATAAGGACCATAAAATTTGGGTGCCAGTTTCTGACAATGGTCAACCTTGAGGGAATTTTGCTTATAAGGTTGCAGTCGAAGAAACACTTGGTCTCCTTCTACAAATTGACGTTTAGAGTGACCTTGATCTTCCTATTTCTTCATGTGATTCTGGGCCATGAACAAATTCTCTTTGAGGGTATAGAGAATAACCTCTTGAACTGTAAGTGTTTGGTCAATTGCGTGGACCTTCGAGACACCTGGCAGGTATGAGAGAACTGAAGATGGATTTGTCCATATACTGCTTCAAAAGGAGTCATGCAGGTAGTTGTATGGTAAGAAGTGTTGTACCACCATTCATCTAGTATTAACCATTGAGCCCACCAATGTTTCCTTTCCGATGAAAAACACCTCAAATATGTTTCCAAACACTTGTTGACAACTTCATTTTGACCATCAATCTGGGGATGATAAGCGATGTTGAGATGAAATTGGGTGTCTTGTAGCTTGAACATTTCTTGCCAAAAATTGTTGGGGAAAGTGGGGTCTCGATCAAAAACAATAGAACGAGGCATGCCATGAAGCTTGAAGACCTGATCCATGAAAAGTTGATCCACAATGGAGGTTGTAAATGGGTGTTGAAGAGAACATAAATGAGCATACTTGGAAAGATGATAAACTACAACCATGATGACTGATTTATTGCTCGATTTAGGTAATCCCACAAATAAAATCCATAGAGATATCCCTCCAAATAATAGGTGGAATCAGAAGCGGTTGTAGTGTGCCAGGAGATTTGACTATTTCTCACTTGTTGCATTGAAAAACATCACATTCTGCCACAAAATTGTGAACTTCTTGTTTCATACCATCCCAGAAAAAAGAACGTTTGACCCAGTCATAGGTTTTGGTAAACCCTGAGTGCCCAACTATGGTTTTAGCATGAATCTCATAAAGTACCGTGGATTTAAGTTGTGATTGTTTAATTAAATACAAACGACCTTTGTAGTGAAGCTCATCATTGTGCCAAGAGTACCCTGGGGAAACTGGAGAATTGGCCTATAATTATTGGATCAGATGAGAAATTTTTGGATCGTGTAGCCATTCCTGGAAAACAGCTTCAAGCCTATCTAGTACAATGAAGGAGAGAGAAAAAAGGGACCCTTCATATTCATATTTTCTGGAAAGTGCATCAGCAACCACATTGTTTTTTCCTTTCTTCTAAATGATCTCATAATCATATCCAAAGAGCTTAGTCACCCATTTTTGTTGCATTGGGGAGGAAGGTCGTTGTTACAAAAAATACTTGAGGCTTTGATAATATGTATTAATTTGGAAGCGTTGCCCCAATAGATAAGGGCGCCAAAGATCCACTGCATACAAAATATCCAACATTTCCTTTTCATAGATTGATTTGCCCAAATGTCACTCTGACAGTTGTTTTCTGGTAAAGTCCAAAGGCTGACCCTCTTGCAAAAGAACTGCTCCAATTCCTCTCCTGGAAGCATCATATTCAAGGACAAAGGTATTTGTGAAATCAGGAAGGGCCAGGAATGGAGTGGTGCACATGGACGCCTTCAAGGTTTGAAAGGGTTGAGCAGTTGCGAGAGTCCAAGTGAAATAATTCTTTTTAAGGAGAGCAGTGATAGGTGCCACAATATTTCCATAATTATTAACAAACTTGTGATAATAGAGTGTTAAACCCAGAAATCCATGCAATATTTTGAGAGTCTTTGGGCAATGTCAATCCTTTATAGCTTCAATCTTTTTAGGATCCACCCTAACACCTGCCTTGCCAACAACATGACCCAAGTACTCGACTTTTGAGGCACCAAAATCACATTTATATTGTTTGAGGAAAAGTTGGTTCTGAGATAGTAGATGTAGAACTCGATCCACATGAGCAAGATGGGATGTCCAGGTTTTACTATAGATGAGGATATCATCAAAGAAAACTAAGACAAAATGATGGAGAAAAGGATTCAAGACATGATTCATGAGGCTTTGGAAAGTGGAGGGAGCATTACACAAGCCAAAGGGCATGACCAAAAACTCATAGTGGCCCTCATGAGTTTGAAATGTAGTCTTATAAATTTCTGCCTTGTTCATTTGTATCTGGTGGTAGCTAGAATGAATATCAAGTTTAGTAAAGAACTGTGCACCACTCAATTCATCCAAGAGGTCATCAATGATAGGAATGGATAATGTGTCTTTAATGGTGAGTTTGTTGAGGGATCGAAAGTCATGACACATGAGCCAAGAACCTTCTTTATTAAGTACCATGACCACAGGAGAAGAGTAGGGGATCGTACTAGGACAGGTAACACCTTCTTTGAGCAATTATTGAACAGTTTTCTCAATTTCATTTTTCTGGGAAAATGGATGACGATAGGGAAGGGTATTGGGAGGAAGGTTGTTGGGGACAAGGGGAATGGAATGATCATGAACACCATGAGAATGAGGGAGTCCCTAGGGAATGGAAAAAACAAATTGATGTTTGGAAAGGATGGATTGGACGTATTGCGAAACAAAGGATGTCTCAGTGGATTGAATGGCATGGAGTTCTACAATAATTCAAGAATGACCTTTTTTGAGTAGTTTTTCCATGCGATGGGAACTGATGACCTCCAGGGAACTGGAGTGATGTCTTGGAACTGACATTTTTGGCCCTCCTGGTGGAATTGCATGGTTAATTCCTTAAAATCCATGAGAATGGGACCCAAATTTCTTATCCATTTTGCAACCAACACAATCTCACACCCTCCCATGTCGATAGAAAACATATGAGATTTCATGTGGTACTGACCAATTTGGAGACGCACATTTTCTCAATGCCCTCCACATTTCATGGACCCACCATTAGAAATCATGATTTGAAAATTATTGACGGCACAGATATAGCAATTATTTTCTTGGGCAATTTGGTGATGAATAAAATTATGGGTGCTTCCACTATCAACAATAATGATGACCTTCTTATGCTTAATGTAACTAATTATCTTGAGGGTTTGGGGATCAGAGAAGCCAATGAGAGCATTAAAGGAAATGACCAGTTCAACTTCGGGAGGGTCGGAGGGTGGGGTCATGTTAGTGGGTTCAGGTGACTCGGCCACAAGGAGGGCCTCAACATCGTCTTCCAAAACATCCTCCGAGATGGCCATTAAAAAATATTGTTCCTTACACCTGTGCCCATGAAAATGTTTTCCATCACAATTATAAAAAAATCCTTTAAGCTGGTGTTCAACCATTTCTTCCCTGGTCAATTTCTGGATCTTTAGTGGAGTAGAAGGAGGAGTGGGAGTGACTGGTTTAGTGCGAGGAATAAAGGAGGGTTTTCGGGTTTGAGAAGAGACAACCTGTTGTGCTTCCTTAGATATTTTATTAGCTTCCACCCAAATCTCAGGCTGAGACATGAGTACATGGGAGAGAATATCATCCTTGATTCCACTGATAAAACATTCTCAGAAAAAAGCATCAAATATGCCCTCTGTACGGAAATCCAATCACTCAAAAGCGGTTATAAAGTCTTCCACTGTGCCAAATTGTTTCAACTTTGTCAAATGGCCTAAATGGTTGGTGTCAGTGTCAAAGCATTCATAAATCTCTGCCACAAATTGTGTCCAAGACACATACCCTTGGTGGGCATTTTTTTGCCATTGCCAACGTTCCTGATCTATATGGAGAAAACCATATTGTAGTTTGGCCAACTCATTTGTAATTCCATACAAAGAGAAATAATGTTCCATTTGAGTTACCTAGCTAGTGGGATCTAAGCCATCAAATTTGGTCACATCCACAGGTGGAAGGCATAGGTCACGCTGAAAGTGATGGGGCTGAAAAGTCTAGGAATTAGAGGAAGTTTCGCCTTTGGATTGCAAAGGTGGGTCAAACGAGGGAAGATATGCAGGGATATGCATCTTGGCATGGGTCATCATAGTGAAGGATGCATGTTGGGTATTGAAGGATTCAAGATGGGTAGCGAGGTCCTATTTGATGGTGTCCATTTTGGCATCGATGGAGGAATGAATGTTTTTATTGATGGTGGAAACATTGGCATTGAGTTCTCTAACTTATTTTTGGGTCTCTGTGAAATTAAAGTACAAGGAATTGAAGTGAGATTCAAAGTCTTGGCTATGGGTGTGGTCCATGATGAAGAGGGAAAAGGAAAAGGGATGGGTGGGACCACACAGAAAATGGGTTATGAATGAAGTGTATTACGATGATTAGGGCAACAAGGGGAATCTAGGGGTAAGGCCCAAATAATGGTGTTGGAAGGGGGTTGAGTCCACGAGAATTGTTTTTTGTTGAAACATGATAGGTATCACTGTAATAAGGGAGAAGAGAGGAATCCAATGGGATAGGTCTCAAATAATGGTGACAACAGAATCCAAAATTTGTTTTTTACTCCTGCGAAGTTATATTCCGATCTGAAGAATACTGCAATGATGAAATGCCCAAATTCTTAACAGGAAGAAATGTGTAGTAATTTCACAACCTGAATGCAAGAGACACAGTTGCGTGCCAATAGATCTTGTCTGGTGTTGGCCCTTGACCAAGTTTTGGAAGTTTCTTGGTCATGTTGAACTATTTTGGACTTCGACAGCCTGTCGAAGGAGGAGCGCAATATGGAGCGGAGATCACAGGATCTCGACCCACTTTTGGGTCCTTTTTGGGTTTTGGGGAATATGTAATGGGATTGCAATGTCGACCCATGGGTTTTACCCATGCTTAGGCCTATTTTGTAATGTATAAATAGATATCTAGGCATTGTAAAGAACTAAAATATGATAGATCGACATGTATGTGATGTGTGCTAAGTGCAAGTAAGGTCTGTGAGTGATTTGTGCATGTGTGAGACTTGCAGAGCTAAGTGCAAGTCGCTGAAAGAAGTTGTAGAATAATTTGTGTTGTAATGCAAGGAAGAGGGATCTAGCAAGCTGCGCAGATCTTCTATCCTGTGCGGAGTAAGGGTTTTGATGGCTTTGTGCTTGTAACCTATTAGAGATGCTAATAAACAAGAAGAGTTGGTGGACATAGCCCCAGGGTGGGGGTGAACCACATAAACATTGTGTTGTTCTACTTTGTGCCTTATTCTGATGCATTGATGTGTTATTTGCTAAGTGCTTTGAGATGATTAGATAGATCTGCTTATGCTTAGTGCTAATGATCTATAGAATGTTAGATCTGATATACATGAAGATGCTCAGTGATTGACCTACCAGATCTGATGTAGTTTACATATGCTAAGTGCTTGAATATGCTAGATCATTGTAAATGTTGT
This sequence comes from Picea sitchensis, assembly GCA_010110895.2. Classification (NCBI taxonomy): domain Eukaryota; kingdom Viridiplantae; phylum Streptophyta; class Pinopsida; order Pinales; family Pinaceae; genus Picea; species Picea sitchensis. The sequence continues at coordinate 14,742 of SNQJ01S0019489.1, read as the reverse complement.
GAATCCCTGTTCTATTAGCGAAGTGTTATTAATTTCATATTGTGGAACTGACAGTGCTAAGTGATTTACTAAGTATTGTAATAACAGTTCTGTGTCCCGGCTGAGGTTGCAAACGCTTGAGTCTTGCAACCACCCCTGCCTCTACCTCAGGTGAGACTTCATCTGCTTCACAGGTGTTGTCAAAAGGGCCAGTAGTTAGGGTTTTGTTGGTGCGTTGTTGTAGCATTGAACCCCGGGTCTGCCCCTGTGCCAACAAATGGTTCTACTGTCGGGACTGAAACTGTGATTTTTGGGAACTAAGAAGAAGAAGTTGTGTGCAAAAGGTTGACCTGAAAGCCTTATGCGAAGGTCTGTGCCCTAGTGTGCAGTATCCTACTTTTTTTATAAAGCCTTGTGTTGAAAGAAAGAAGCTCGATCTGAAGAAAAGAGGTCGGATATGAAAGAAAGAAGCCCGATCTAAAGAAAAGAGGTCGGATCTAAAAGAAAGAAGCTCGATCTGAAGAAAAGAGGTTAGATCTAAAAGAAAGAAGCTCGATTTGAAGAAGGGAGGTCGGATCTAAAGAAAAGAAGCAATATCTGAATGCTTTTGTACTCTAAGAAAGGTAAAAGTGGAAATTTCTGATTAAAAGAGGTAAGATATCCAAGCTCTGTGCTCTGATAAAGGTAAGAATAGTTAAAAATTTTAGATCTGGAAGCTTTGTGCTCTGTAGAAGTAAGATAAGTGGAAAATTTTGTTTCTAAAGTATCGATCTAGGTATGTTTAATACAGTCTGTCCTAGTTTGAAAACTAGGGAATTAATAGATGAAAGAAGGTTTGATAAGAATAGTGAAAGATATGTTATACCCATACATAGAAATAATGTTTGGACTAATGAATGGATTCAGGATCCTAAAAAGAATTTGTTGCAGGTTGGCTACCATGATCCTAGTGCACTGTATAGAAGAGGATGGGGGTCATTTAAAAGAAAGAGAGGATTAACCCTATGTTACAGTTGCAGAAAACTAGGACATCTGGATAAGGAATGCCCTGGTGGAAGACCTAGTTGTCTTTTTTGTAAAGATATAGACCATGAAGTATTGGATTGTCCTAGAATGATTGCTAAGCTTGAAAAATTGAATCTGAATCAAGAAAACCCTAAGGCAGATCCAGAACTAGTAAAACCTCAGAAAGAATCCGAGAAAGTATTGTTACAGATGAAAGAAACCTTGAACAACCACCGTCATGTTAGGTTATCAGAGATCCTTAAAGAAAAAGAATGCATCGAAGTAAGAATAGGAGACTTCGACATTGAATATGTTCTAGATGAAGAAACATATGTGAATATTATGACATAATGAACTTGGGAAGTTATAGGGAGGCCTACTATGATTCCTTCATTAGGAGGAATAGGATTCTTCATAGGAAAACTAGCAAACGTTCATGGAAGGCTCACTCAGATACCTATGACCGTCAATGGAACTTCGACAAAAGAAGATTTTGAAATTATTAAATTTATTGAAGACAGCGCCTTGTTTACCATGTTACTAGGTAAACCTTGGATTGAAGGATATCAAGCCAGACGTAAAGAAGGAAAAAAAGTTTTGGAGCAGAAGAAACAAGAACTAAAATATTTCATGACCAGAAAGATCGCACAATTGATTGAAGAACAGAGGAACAAATCAAATCCATTTGACACTAGAAGCCCAGATGTCGAAGCTGTAAGAACATTCGAGGACTCACAGAAGATTGAAGTATCTATCCTAGACAAAGAAGAGGTATTACCACTGAATCCTAAGAAAGCACCTCAATAGCGCAAAGCAACTATGTCAAAAGAAGATAAGAATCAAAATGGAAAAATGACTACTGAGACGAAGCTCACTGGAAAGAAGGCTAGAAATCTAAGTAAGAAGAGGGATAAGATTGAAAAATTACAGAAGATTCTAGTGGGAACTTCGCAAACAGAAAAATTGCAGAATTCAAGCTTCGTCGGGATATCAGAACAGCGACACATGCCACTTCACCATGGCGAAGAAATATAACCGTTGGGACCGATATATCCGTTAGACTTCTGCTCCGAACGGACATAAAGGCAATAAAGGTTTGTCATCAAACCGTTGGACAGTGCCATAACAGTCAGAACAAGAGTTAAGGAGGCTTCATACCCATTACAAGAGAACCGTTTCCGAGTTTCCTACTTATCCCGTCGCGCCATGCACGGGGAACACTTTTTCTAACTAAGATTTTTGAGCCCACAGATGTTACACATAATTTTGGTCACCCTGATGATGATTTCACAAGCATGTGTTTAGGCTCCCAAAATGACTTTTTGCCTAAGAAAAGCAACTTCTTTCCTCCTCTATAAGACTACTTTTTGGAAAGGGTTTGCAAACTGCACATATTACACAGTGCGGAAATACATGATTTCCGCAGGCTGCACTATGGGTGGCTCGCGGAGTTTTCGCAGGATTCTCTATAGGCAGGGTGTGACAGCCTTCTAAAGCTAAAAAAGGAAAGATGTTTCATGAAGTTTCTAGAAGGAGAATCTTCTAGAATGTGAGGTGGTGTCCATATGGCTTTGATCCTACTAGTTTCTCTGATTTGGTGGGATCATCCTCATCCTTTTAACCACTTCATCTTCTCCTATATAAGGAGGGGCCTCTCATGGAAAAGGTTAAGCAAAGTTGAGAAATATTAAGTAGAGAATTGACAAGAGAATAGGTTGAAGACTGTGTGAAGAATCCTATTTTGAATGCTTCTTGAGACCTCCATTTGTCTATCAAGCTTTTGTGGATTCTCTTCATGCGAATTTTGGAGCAAGTGTATGTGTGTGTTGGAACGAAAGACCACTGAAAGGGAACTTACGACATCAAGGCATTCAGTTGTATCTTCTACTTTCCATTAATATAATACAGTGGCATGTCTCTTTCCCATAAAATGATTAGTATTTTATTACATGATTCATTGATCACATGTTTAGGTTGTCATTGAATTATACTATTGTTACTTTCACGTTGGTTGGCTTGTATCATTGCATATTTGATCATGCAGGAACACTAGAGTGAAGCAGGGACAACAAAGCTTTAAGGAAGCGATTCATAAGGTATGTTATATATTCCTCCTTTGATAGTAAGCTCGATGATCACAACTTAGGGAAAGTGTATTGTTCCATCTTGTTTTGTTCTAGATCCAAGTGGATCTAGGGGGATTAGTTCATGTTTGCATCTACCGATTTACCCAATAACAAAATTGGCGACTCCGCTGGGGATACAACTTGATTGTAGTTTTTCATTGGCCATTTTCTTTTAGCCTATCCTTTTCATTATGTTTCAATCTCTAAGTCTATGGGAGATCCAACAAGACTCTCTTGACCCAAACGTTTCCTCATACCCTCTGTCATGTTTCCAAAATTATCTTATTTTCAAAACACCCCCCCACTGCAACCTTTACACAGCCTGCAGAAACTATCGATTTCCGCACCCTGTCAATCCATCCCAATGAGGACTTTCCACACCCTACTCATTTATGTCCTGCAAAAACACTCTATTTCCACACTGTAACCTATAGCTGGGTCGCAGCTACGTTTGCAATTTTTTTTTTTATTATTATTTCGGTCTTGTCATCTCTTGATACCCAATTTTGTCCTATCAGCTAGGAAGGGATTTTTCATGCCAGTTTCATGACTATTGCTTGATTTTTTTATCTTGCTTGCAATTGGTTTTCGGATATCGAATTCCTTTCTTAGTCTTTTCCAGTTTTTATTTTTTAGTTTTATCAAACAAGGATATATTCTTTGATCCCGTATTTGAGTGCTTGGTTGATTAAGTCTCTGTTGATTGGATTTAAGAGTTTTGGATTGCTTGTTGACTAGAAATTTCTTTGTTCATTTGCATTCAGTGAGTTACTTTCTTGTCATTGTTACTTTTATCTACATTGAAAGTTTGATTTGGGTGTGTGTTGAATGTATCAATTTTCGTTGATTACTTGTACTTCCTTCTTTACATCCCTGTTTTGGTTATTGAAAGGAAAATTTAAAGACATTTGTTATTATTGAATAATCATTGATAAGAAAATTTTTGCATCCAATTTTTTTTTTTTAAAGAAGAGAAAATTGAGAAATTTCATTTTCATGGTTTTTGCAATTGTGTTCAAGAAAGAAAAGTACATTTCGTAGCTTATATCCTTCCAGAAAAACACCTTATCCCTATTGTATATAGATTTCATTGAACGAAAAGATTGAATCATTCATTTCTATTTGCATCTTATTGGTTCAAGGTCCTCAACAACATTGGTTTCATTTCCATCTCCCCCTAGCGTAAACAACAGCCCATAAAAAACACTGCATAATCATAAAATTTACTTAGTAACTTTTATTTTATAGGACCTTTCACACCAACATTAGCTAGGCTAGTGCTTTGGAATAGGCTATGAGACACACTCTCCAAAGCACAAAACACACAATAATATCTTGTGATAGGGAGTGTTCAAATCCATTGGCAACATTTTGTCCTGGGCATCCCTTCTCACACAAGGGTCAAACCTGAGGTCGCATTGAGATTGGTAGAGTTACTCACCCTACTTTGTTGGTCTCAGTGTAGATATTGCATGTATTGTGGGGGTCACTTGAAGGTATACCCACAATGATGAGTGGAAGCCTTTCAAGTTGATTTTGGGCTCGATACCCTACCCTTGCATGTGGATCGGATTGTCGACTATTTCCCCAGGCATCATTATTGTTTGTGGTAACTTTAGTGGCGTATCTTCTTAGGGTATTACACAAGGTGACTGTGGAGGGGAAAATCTTCATGGTACCCGGAATCAACGTTGGCCAAACTCACTCAGGATCCTTGGAGGGTAAATCCACAATTACTACATGGAAGCTTGCACCAAGGCGTAAGTCCATTAAGCAGATCGTCAATGTAAATTTTCCACCCTAGCCCGGCTCCTTCTTGTCTTGATTTTACGACGTTGGATTTCATCACCAACTAGTGACCTCGAAATAAGAAAGTTTTGTTTTCTTGGTTTGATTCCTATATTTTATTAAGCGAGTGTTTCTTGTTTTCACAGTTGGCCATAGAGTTTCTTTTGTAAGATATTTAGCTCAGCCAACATTGACCCTCCACGTCGTTCATGTAGAATGCAAGGACTACCTTCAAAAGATCTGTAAGGTTCTCAACCCTTGCCTACCAACCCATCGGAGGTCTCTCCTCAACAGAGTGAGGTCCAAGATATTGCCACTCCACGAGTGGAAAGAACTGACTTATTGGAACAATTCTGAGTTACATATTCTCTAGAGTCTTTTTGAATTCCTCCCGGTTCAGAGAGACGTATTGTTTGGGTGAATTCATCCAGAGAAGTTGTTGAATCTTCTGGATTACCAACTAGACCTTTCATAGGCCTTAAAGGTCAGGATCCTTTTTGGACTAGTGGCATTTTTAGATGGGACCTTTTTGGTTCAGGAGCAGGTGTTTATATCACTATCGAACCTAAGTTGCCTTAAACATCTGATACAGACACGATACCTTTTGCAACTGCCTATTTTTTCCCTGGTTCAGACACCCATCCAGTTGACCCTAACTCGACCATCCCCCTTCAGATGGCCCATTCTACAATGGTCCCTAACACTATGGATATTCCCACCGGGAATAAGGTGGCTAGCCAAGATCCCATTAGCATGCCACTTTCACCTAGACCTACCCCGTCCCTTCCCCCTAGGTATAATGCATTAAATGCTTCTATCCCTATTCCCACTCAGGGTCCATCCGGAGCTTCTGGGGTTCTTCCTCCTCATGGTCACAATCCCATTGTTGGTTTCATTATGACACTTCCCCAACCCCCCTCCAGAGGGTCTTATCTGCCTTTCATCGGTGGAGCCAGCCCTAGTGGCATCACTCAGTCTTTCACACCTAATTATCATATTCTTGTTGGTGCACAATTTAACTTTAGGGGCCAACCCCCACTTAGAGGCCAAATCCCCATTGGGACACAACCCCCAGTTGGAGGCCAACCCCCAACTACTCCACCCTATGGGAAGAACATACCTGCAACCTTGGCCCAGTATTGGAACTATATTACCTAAGGTAATCCTCAACCGACTAGGGGGAAACAACCTCAAGCTAGCTCTTTCATACCCCCTAGTACAGGTCAGCCATACTCAGCTCCACCCAATCCCATTTGTGGTCTAAAAATTCAACCAAATGTCCCTTTGCAAGGGAACATCCCTAATTAGTATAACCCCATGAACTATATCCCTCCACACCAACACCCAAATCTTCTTGGATCTTCGCACCACATGAAAACTGCTTACGGTCCCACTGGTATACCGACAAGACCTCCTCCCCAAAGTCACCAGTACCCACATGGGAATAGACAACTACCCTTTCTAGCCACTTTGGACCTTCCCAATTTGTCTAGGATCTTGAATGACCCTATCCTTCATTCTCCCCATTGAACCATTATACCGGCCAAGCTACCATCAGACATTCCCAAATTTGATGGTAAACCAGGAGAAGATCCAAACAACCACATTATGACTTTCCACCTTTGGTGTTCGTCCAAATCCTTGATGGATGACTCCATTAGGTTAAGACTCTTCCAACTAACCCTTACCAGCTCGACTGCAAAGTGGTATATTGAATTACCATGAGGCTTCTTCACCGACTTTAACACCCTTGCCATGGCTTTCCTCACCCATTACCAACTTCCCATCCACTATGAAATAGGAACCAAGATTTTGAGTTCCTTCAAGAAGAATTCGACCACTCATATTTCCGATCACATCCATGAGTGGAGACGAAGACGACATTTGATCAAACTCGACCTTTCCGATCAATTATTGGCAAAATGGTTCACTAAATCATTCATGAATAAAATCTCTCGTGATATTTCCATGGGTGGCATTGTCACCGAATAACAGGCGATCAATCGTGCCTAATACCTTGATCTCGTTTATTCACAAAGCGGTCCCTTTACGGCTTGCTCCCTGACACTCCTCATCCTTCTACCACAACTACCTCGACCACCCCGACAGCCTCTCATGTTCCTAACAATGTGATTGGCACTTTCTCCACTGACGCCAAATATACGTTGGCCTCTCACACCAACCCCGAGTATTATTCTTCTAATGTACATAATGCTTCAACTCCCACCCCTTCCATCAGCAAGACTTCTGAGGTGAACTCCGTTCAATCTACCCCTACCGGTAAAAATAAATCCAAAAAGGGAAAGGGTAAGAACAAGGAGGATAAAAATAACCCCGAATCTGAAAAAACTAAAACCCTACTTGCTGATGATATGAATAAGCATAAACTGTGATATCTGTGTATTATATGTGGTGATGATCACTACACGAATGATTGTTCGAGACGGGCAGAGGTCACTAAGTTCCTTCAAGGAACCCCAAAACCTCCTACACCTGCCATCTTGTCCCAACCTTTCCCTTCTCAGCAGTAGGCCCAATTGGTCATTCATGACCAACCCTCTCCTTCTACTACTTCATACATCCTGATGTGCATGGGTGATTCAAAGAAAAACGACATTGCTATCGCTACTCGGGCCATAGATTATTCTCCCTCCAAGGAGAAAGTTGATGATACACCACCTTCGTTGGTACAACCGACTCCCATGACTTCACCTCCCAACGGTCCTCTTCATAACGAATGACTGAGCCTCAATACTGTCCTCCGCCCTCCTCCAAAGGGAATTGTTCGAAAGTCTACCTTCAATCCTCACGCCCGTGCTGCCCAGAACTACAGTATTGTGGAAGATCTTGTGCAAGCACCCTCTGCGATGTCGGCTCTCGAAGTCCTTCAAAGTTGCCTCATGCAACGCAAGGCACTGTTAAAGGCTATTGGTGGAATCGATCCCACGGATACAAACTTGATAATCTTTGACTTGGAAGATCACATTCCAAGACTACCTCCTCAACTAGCGTTTCAGATACAAGTTGTCATCGAAACCAAAATTATCTGTAGAACCGTTATTGACGAGGAAACCTCGACATGTGTCATGTCTATCACTTGTTGGAAAGCCATTGGTTCTCCTCCTCTTACTGAATCACACAACACTCTCAAGGCCTTCAATGGCTCTGGCCTTAAACTCTACGGTGTCCTTCCTTCATTGCTTATTACATTAGAAGGAAAAACAGTCAACATTGAGGTCGAGGTCTTTGATGCACCTCTCGATTACAACCTCTTACTTGGTCGCAGCTGGATTGATTCCATGCACACAGTTGTCTCCACACTTTTCCTTGTGTTACATTTCCCACACCAAGGAAAAGTGGTTACTGTCGACCAACTGGCCTTCTTTAACTCTGATTCTCGTACTAGAAACATACCTTTCATTTTGAAAACACCTCCCAGGTACGATAATGTTGGTGTGGGTCTTCTTAAAGATTCTACTTTGATGGGTACATTCCCAATCCCACCACCCGACATTCCCCCTCTGTTTGTCGCCTCGATCAACATGATTTCCACCTCTATTTGAGAAACCCCTTCGTCTCACAACCTGTGGATAGTACCCGACCCTAGTGATTGTCTTTGCTATGGAGACCAAATGCCTTTGAGTCTTTTTGAATCCGCTTATCAAGCCATTCAATTGGCAACTCCTTCTACCCCCTCTATTGGTGATTCATCTCCTGACCCGTTTCATGTCATTTTTCCGATGGACGAGATGATTATGTCGGTTATGTCCATGGAAGATACCCCATGGGACAATGGGCATCATCGTTCCATCCTCTTCCTTGAACAACACACCATAGAGAACTAGCAATGGATTTCGACTCTGTCGATTGTTGTTATCACTTCCTCTGTTCTCGAGTCTACCCACGATGTGCTTTACGAAGGGAACTTGAGTAATATTTCACCCACTATTCCGCTTGACATATCCATTAAACTTGGAATTGTCGAAAATGTTCATATCAGAGCCGCTTGTTCTGATGATGAGGTCGTCACCTACAAAGATATTTTTCAAGAGTTCTGTGACGTCTTCGCTTGGATTTATGAAGAGATGTCAGGTATTGACCCTAATATCATTGTATATGAGATCAAGACATACCCGAACGCTAAACCCATTTGGCAGAGGCTTCGCCCAGTCCACCCCCATAAAGTCGCAACTATTAAACTCAAAGTTGAAAAACTTCTCTAAGCCGGTTTTATTTATCCGATGGCTTTAACTGATTGGGTATCCAATCTCGTTCCAGTCAATAAAAAACAAGGCACCATCCGCGTTTGCATTGATTATAGGGATATTAATAAAGCCTGTCCCAAAGACAACTTTCCAACCCCTTTCGTTGACCATATCGTCGATGATTGCGCCGGGAGTGAAATATTCTCATTAATGGATGGTTTCTCCGGCTATAATCAAATCAACATTTTACTCGCAGATCAACATAAAACCGCTTTTATTTGTCCTTGGGGTACTTTCGCCTACCAAAAACTCCTTTTCGGTCTAAAGAACGTTGGTGTGAATTTTCAGTGAGCCATATCCTATGCTTTCCATGATATAAAGCACATAGTACAACCTTATCTTGATGATTTATCAGCACATTCCATGCATCGCCAAGACCACCCAGTCGACCTCTAAGCCATTTTCCTTCACTGTCGCCACTACCATATATGTTTGAACCCACATAAATGTGTTTTTTGTGTGGATTCCGACCGAATTCTGGGTTTCGTTGTGTCACGTCAGGGAATTAGGGTGGATCCTCTGAAGGTTGAGGCCATTCCTAATTTACCTCCTCCTTCTACCTTACGCCAGCTCCAATGTTTGCAAGGGAAGGCAAATTTTTTGCGTCATTTCATCCCAAATTATGTTGAGTTAACATTGGGATTTACTCGATTGTTAAAGAAAGGTTCTACATTCGTCTGGCATGAGCCTGCAAATAAAGCCTTTGAAGCTTTAAATATTTCCCTTACACGTACACCACTACTTTTCCCACCGAATTACAGACAAGATTATTTCCTTTACGTCGTCGCTTCGAACTCTACCATTGCTAAGGTGTTAGTCTAAGAAGATGATTCTCATGATTCTCATGTAATCTAATATTTGAGTCAGAGTCTCACGACTACCGAAGCCAAATATCTACATGTGGAAAAACTGGCCTTAACAGCCATTCAAGCTATCCAATATTTTCAGCACTACATCCTATTACGCAAGACCACCATCATTTCTTCTTGCAACCCTATGCAACACATCCTTACATGCCAATTTCTAGGAGGAAAGTACTCCAAATAGATCATCATCCTCCAAGAGTTTGAATTAGAGTTCGAACGCGCTAATTCGAAGAAGTCCTTGGTCTTTTCTGAACTGATATGTGACCTTCCTTCCGCTGAGATGGAAAATGTGGCAGAGGATTCTCTACCCAATGAATTCATTTTTCTGATCAGCTCTGATGATGTTTGGTATGGAGATATTATCATTTATCTCCAGACTCAAACCTTCCGGCCATACCTCTCTAGTACAAACCGTCGTAGCATCAGCTATCAAGCCCGTCAATACATCATTCTCGGTGACACTCTTTATCACCATGGTGTTGACTCTATATTTCGACGTTGTCTCACCTTTGATGAGGCCGAGAAAGATTTGAATGACTTCCACTCTAGAGCATGTGGCGGTCATATGTCTGGGTATGCCATTGTTGTTATAACCCTAAAATGCACCATACAGGTTTACCTGGCATCAGGCCAACTCATGCCTCTTCCTAGCCAAAGCCATGCTGAACAAATCCTCAAAAAACCACTTAAAACAAGCAACCCGCGCCCTAACTTCTCACTGGGCACGGGCGACTGCTTGTTGTCCTTCTACTGCACGCGGGCATCCACGGGATAACCTAAAACAGCCCGCGGGTACCTAACAAAGCAAAAAATCAGGAAAGTTTCCGCCGGGACACGAGGCTTTTTGTCAGTTAACTAGAACTCTTCGCCATGCATGGCCGAGAGTTCACCTAAAACCCCAGCTCCTTCTAGCCTATAAAAGGAGGGGT
>SNQJ01S0019488.1:84683-116173 GCA_010110895.2 Picea sitchensis | reverse complement strand
TTTTTTTTTTGTGTGTGTGTGTGTTACTAAGATATATATAAAATATATAAAGTTATATACATTAACAACACTAGGATACATTGATAACTATATTGCATAAATTTATGATATATTAAAAGGTTATATATGTGGTTATTAAAGTGTATATATATTAATTAGATCTTATATACTCATACCTTAAGTTAAGTATATTATATTATAATTTAAAACTAATATATTAAAGTACAAATTATAAAAAAAATTAATTGGCTAAGAGCTCATTAATCTATGTCATGTACTCTACACATAATGATGCAACTACATGTCAAGATCATCAAATTGTATCAACAGAGGTTAGGCCAGTAGCCATGAGTAGTGTAGTTTTTTTCCTGCTTCAACATATATATATATACTACTTGTCATTTCCCCGTCGTATCCGGATCCTGGCTTTACAAAAATCTGATAGATCCGTATCCACATCTGGATCTGTATCCGTATCCTGGTAACTTAGTTCAAACCCTCTTGTTTGCAGATCCTGACTCCATCACCCAAATAGATAGGCATTGGTCTTGGTCCACCATCCCATTTATTTCTAGAGCATATCTTACACATTCTTTTCTAGAAAATTCACCCTTGTGCCACAGGAGAGCCAACCTAAAGTGAGAGGAAGAGTTTTTGTGGTGACAATGAGCAACCTTCCTAAATGCCTCTAGGGTTGCACTTGGTTTTGGGACTTTGGATATCTTATAGTGCAGGTCTAGGAGGTAACAAATTCTATAAGCATTGCTTTGCACATATCTAGTTGGGTTTTATAATTATCTCACTAATCTTGCTCCAGTATCTTCTGAATACCTAATAAGAAAATATCAGAGAAAGGCAGCCATTCTTAATATACATAGTTTCACAAGGTTCTCTACTGCCTACAGTGCAAGTCCTTCACAGACTGTGAAAAGCAAGTCAAAGAAAGAATCTAACAATTAGGTATAAAAAGACAGAACAAGAGATATTATAAGGGCTACAGTATAGGATAAAATACAAAATCCCCCTGGTATCTAAGTTGAGCAATGAGACATGATAATATCTAATTCAATGGACAAATCCATCCTCAGTTGACACGTTAACAAAGAAGAAGGCACCTAATCCATCATGATAGAAACAAAGATTATGGTGTGTCACTGCAACAAGATGGTGTGTCACTGCAACAAGATGAACTTCATAGCATCTCCAATAGACAAAGCAGAAGAGATAACATCTCATTTGAGCATACAACAATTTAGCAAGGATGAAAGCACCTACAATGTTTCCATCAGATCATAACACTTCATTCCCATTTCATCAATGACATTATCATTTTAATATTTAATTGATTGTATCCAGAACACAGGAATCAAGAAACATGCATTTAGCTCACCTGATAAGAAAATCTTCTTGAAATGTAGACTTGAGCAGGAAAAGATCAAATTCTTAACATGATTTCCTTGAGAGTGACTCGAATTTCATTTCTTGGTTATTAAAAGCAAATATCATTGAAAATCAAACTGTATATCAAAATACGTAAAGTTTCTCCCAAGACACACAATGGAAGAGGTAAATCTTTCTAGCATTTTGTAAGCACCATAAAGTTTTGCCTGAGAAATGGATCCATGGATAACAAACTGCTTGAGATTTGGACATATTTCAAGAATTGCTGCTATCTATTGAGTAAAGAACCTACTCAAGTGGCTCATTTCGTACCGGAAAAGCCTATGCCTTTGGCTAATTTAGTTAGATGGAGGGACAAGCCAGTAGCTCTTTCCATTATTCAAGCACGATTAGTTGAAGTCATTAATCACTGTTGACCCCAGCTCTAGAACCACAATATTTTCCAGTAGAACTGATCCTCTTATGCCACATTAGACCAACCCAATCTTGAGATCATCACTTGAGGAAAGATGGTTTAAAACTTTAATCTACAAAAACTGGTTGCTATAGAATCCAAGTCCATAACCTCATCCTCGGCATCAAATATTACATACCAAATGCATAATCTTCTTAATTTAGCAGATCTAATTTCCAGTAGTAAAATATTGGCTTCATGATTGTAAAGCCACTACATCCACAACCTCCATATCATCAGCTGTCTTTCCAATGTCATGATTACCAATAATCATATCTTGAAATTTAAGTTGTTTAAGGCTTTCTTTACTAACGACTTCAAACTAAAATTGCTCAAACTGGATTCAAATGAGAGAACAACCCATTACGCAAGATTAGGGCATTTAGACAGCAAGAAGATCATTGTTATACCAGATACAGTTAAAGGATCATTGTGAAGGGGAAGAGATTTCAGTCAAGGAAACCTCTGGTATAGCCCCACACTGGATATAGTAGTATAACCTAAAACAAACTTTTTTAATATTTGTCTCCTGGACCTCTCCAAAATATAGAGACTTGGCTTTTTCCTTTTCTTTAGGAGACTAGATTTTGAATGCACGATATATACTAGACTATATAAAGTCTCTCTGGCATACATGAGCCATCATTGGGGCTACTGAGAAGTCAACTGCATTACTCACGCAGATTGAAGGATTTTGTAATCCTTTTGTTTGAAAAACTGTTTGCGTGATAAGCATCTCAAGCCTGCTAGCACTTGGTTGTCTTTAAACAGAACCATTGGCAGAATCAACTGAAAAAGTAGGTAGGTTATTCTTTGAAACATCTCCATTTTCTGCATGTTAGTGAAGCTCTTACAACATCAAAGACAGCACCAAGACGAGACAGAATTTTCTGTATAATTTCAATGGGAATTTTATCCATATTTGATGTTTTTACAATGTTGGGTTAACCTCTGAACATCACCTTAAATAGGACCAATTCTGAGGCTGAAAAAGATTAGTGGAAGGTTAAACAAACAGACCTGATGGAAGTGAATATACTGTGCATGTAATCAATTAAAAATGAACCATAATGCAATCCTCTTCCCTACAAGTTCACCACTATCGAACTCTAACAATTTCTTCTAGGATCTTTGCCAAATATTTTGCATGCACCATTATGATAGACTTGTTGTGTCGCAGAGCTGTCACAAAGCTTATATACCTTTCACTGAAATTCTATTGATATACAGTCAATGTACTGATGTTGTCCCCATAGGATAGGGGAAATTATCCTCGAGCCAAAATTCAAATATTTTTTAGGAACCAATCAACTCAAATCATGAAATGTAGCAAGGAAGAAAATATCTTGCATTTTAAATTGCATAAGTGAGATATAATTTTGTCAAGGCCAGCCAGTCAGTCTATAAAGTTATTACCAATCTGCTAAAGACAGCCTAATCTCTATGTAACCAAGAACTGCATTCCATCGTCAAATTCTTGTATTTCTTCCCACTTTTCTGTTTATAACTTTATTATTCTCAATAATATCATTTGAGAAATTGCTTACCATAATACAAACTTTATATCTTTCACAATTGAAATAAAGATCAAATAGGTAATTAGTTATAATAAAATCCACAAGAAAATTATTCCTAGCAATTCAAAGAGGTATGGGATTTTGACAAATCTTTTCCACTTGCGAGGCTTCACCTTTGTTGTCAAGCGTTCAGCAAGAACTAAAGTATTACTGTTATCTACAATTCTTCATTTTGCAGTGTAAAACAAGGTTTAGATTTACTCAACCATACAAAAGCTTTCAGAATAGATGCATCTCTGTATTTTGTGTAGATCATACCATTGAAGTGAGAGATGCACTAGGTTGCCTTGTCAATAAAAATTGAGTTGATTGTTCTCCAGAGCCCCCTTAAGCATCGTATAAATTGTATGATCACAATCCTAGATTTAGGATCAGAGAAAATTTTAGGGGTGAATATTTGCCATTTGGCTATTTTTTCCATTTTTCCCAAAAGATATTGACCAATTCAAAATGAGTATTCGCCCAAACTTCTATACCATGAACTTATTTTACTTGAAAAATTGTCCTTTTTTTTATAGAGTATGTGAAATCATTAGACGTTTAGAAAACTTTTGCCAAATCTTCATAGTTAGCATTTTGAAGCTTCTAAAGATTCAGCGAGGTTTCTACACTTACAACAACAATAGAGTTCCTTAAATTTTTCATGTTCCAAATTGAGTTCCTTAAATTTTTCATGTTCCAAATTAAGTTCTATGTTTTAACATAGTCAATGTAGATTACCCTATAGTTATTGGTGTTTTAGATAGATGTTCTTTAGAATTTGTTAGATAGACCTTAACTCTTAGGTACATCCATAGATTAATTAATTCTAGATGATATGTCCAGGAGACACATAGTATCTCAGGATTGGAACAAGAAATGGTGTTTATAGGTCAGTCCTGTCTTTCTGTTCCAATATTAATGAAAAGGTCTCAGCTCCAGAAATTCAATATTTCATAACAGATGGATGATTCGGAGAGGGAACTAAATAGCTTGGGTTATTTCCTAATTTAGAATTGAGAGGGAATCTTAGGCTAGCATATCCTAAGGACAACAGGTAGGCAGAGCACTCTGCTCAATTAAAGGATTGCCAGTCTAAACCAAGTACAAAAGAATCCATGCAAAGATGCCAAAATAAAAGTGCACTGAATACTAAGTATGAAACTGCTGAGTTTGCAACATTTAAAAGAATTTCGAACCTATCAAGAACACATAATAAAATTTAACCCAGCTAATTTGTTTTCCCAGGTTATCCCAGGGAAAACCACCCAGGCATTTCCTCTCATTCCGAGGATGGTACCCAAGGTGAATCCTAGATTTTTCAGGGCACAAGGTTATGTCAACAACTCATGAATAGATCATATATAGCTCATCGACAATCGGCTCACTAAGAGCAAAAATGTCACAAAGCGGGATTTGAACCAGGGTGGGGAGGGTAACAACTTTCCCTTACTACCACTCGAGCTACTCCCAATTGACAACCAAGCTTAAAATATGCATAACTGTGAAAATCCAAAAGACTGCTAGGTAAGAGCATGCAACTTGCATGAATACTAGAATATGCAAACAAGAGTTGTGTGGAATTTGCATTAAATAAAGACAAAATAAGATAATTTTATTAATGTCCACAAATGACCAACAAATAGGTCAATGTTACTAGAGAGTACACTCAGTTGCCCCAAGATTGTGGGAGTTCTAGAGCACTCCTAGATGCTAAAACATTATCAAAGTAAAAGAGATATCAATGACACTAAAAGAAGGAAAAGAGCATGAGCTAAGCAAAGCAGAACTGAAAAACCCTAAGAGGCTCGAGGCCCTGGCTCAACATTAGCATCATAACTGGAAATAAAAGTAAAGGCAGAGGATGGAGAAGATGCATTAGAGATGTAGAGAAACATAGGGATCGCTGAGGGCGATAAAATGTTTCTGTTAAAAATCCGGGAAAGAAGATTACCTAAGTATCTCAAGGACCTTCGACAAGTCACGATGGCCAGCTCAATAGCAAGGGACTGCTTCCGTTTGTTTATGCTCCATGCCTCTTAATACATGGTTATATTACACTAAGACATGCATTCGGTAGAAAATCATTCTGCAGTGCTTACTATGCCGAGAAGAAGAAGAAGAAATTAATAGATGTTCAATAAATGGAATTCGAGCTCATAACCTTTAAAAAAATGAGAAGCTAGGTCTTATAAAGAATTCGGCAAAACAGTAGCCACGGCAAAGAAATATTAAATCTTCAAATTTAAAAAAATAAAAAATATTTGATATTTCCCACCCATTCTAAAGATTGCCCAAGGTTTCTACTCTTCAAATAATTCCCCTGGGGATTAGCATGAAACCCTAACCACCATTGGACTAGAAAAGACGGAGCAAGTTACAAGGCATCTTATCGCAAAGGAACTTATATAGATCTCTGTAATAAGACTGTACCGTACGTATGTATTCGTTAAATACTTTTTATTTAGAAATTGATTTTTTATTTCATGAAAAAAAGAATAAAGTGTATGGACTCATTGCGAAGGTAAGATACTGAAGAATGAAAGCGATTTACAATCAAATGAAGATATTTACCTCCCTACGAGAAAGTTCAGCTTTCCAGGCGGCCTCTCGTTCAGCGACTTCACGCTCTCGTTCCTCGATGTAACTCTGCATCTCCCTCTCCTTCATAATCCTGTCCTGAATATCAGCTTCCAGAGCTTCTTTCAGCTCCTTCACGAACTTATCCACCACGGCCTTGATGCGCAGCGACATCGCTTACGAAGATTCGAACCCTGAACCTTCCCTATCCCTTCATCTATTCTGAAAATCCCTACTCGCCATGCCACGTGTGTCCGAAGCGAGGTCGCGTCCACTTCGGGAAGAGGTGAGAACTTCAGACGGCGCTCCTGGAGCATTGCTTCGCCATTACCAGAGAACGCTAGCACGTCCAAACGATTTCTCCTGAGTCTGCCCTCTCCGAAGCCGCCACCTGGCAAGCCAAGGACCGTCGTAGTAAAGCTTGCACGGCACTTCTACATTATAGATACACTCTAAGTGGTTTCAATTGCCACGTGGCACCACGCTCTTCCAACATGCCAGCCAAATCATCAACAGAAAGATGTGAAGGTTTGGGTACTTTGCAAAGTTATGGGAAACTATGAGTTAATGTAATTTGCCAAATCTGTTGCTGGTTAGGAAAGTACGCGCGGTTTTTATGCTTGTGGTGTGTGGATCAAAACACTCTTATGGCGATAGAATTTTATCGATGACACCAAGCTTTTGTTGTATGGATGGACTCTTTAATGGCCAACTTTGATTTGTGAAATTTGACCTTGTGGGCAATTAAGAATCATATTATTTGGGATTGTGTATAGTTAGTTGGATAGTATTAAATGTTGTTTGGGGTTATGTATATGTTATTGGATTTGAATTGTTTCATATCCAATGACATATACACAATCCCATGTAATATTTAGTGTTGGGTTGTAACATTTAGTGTTTTATTGTAGGGTGGTATCGATTGCCATAAATGTTTAACATGGTAGAGATTTGATATATTATTTAAGGATCACAAAGTCTCATAGCAAAGTATTAAATGTCACTTGGGGTCATGTATACATCATTGGATTTGAATTGCTTTAGATCCAACAACATATACATGATTCCAGGGAACATTTAATGCTTTGTCGCAGGGTGGTTATTGATCACCATAAATGTGTAACATGGTAGAGTTTTGATATGATTTGGGGATCCCTATCCTCACCACATCATTTTCAACCATTTTTTATGACAACATTTTCCTTGCATGATTTTCAATAATATTTTGTGATAACATATTCCTTCACTCCAAGTGATAATATAGGCAGTGATCTAAGCGTTCTACCTTTTGGAGGTTTTCCGGCAACTTTTTCCGTTTGATTTTGCCCGAAATCTGGTGATGAATGGTTGGATCTGCAGATTTGAGTGGCTAAGTTTGTATAATCCGAGTGCCCCGGGGGTTTTTCATCACGTTGAATCCATTTATGCATTCAGAAAATAACGATTTTGTCCAAATTTATATCGTCGGATTCCGGCCAAAAAACCCAAAAGGTAGAACGTTTAGCCAACGCCATAATATAGTTTGGAGTTTTGATATTATACTTTATGGAATTTCTTTGATCTATGGTTGTTATTTATGTGATGTTTATAATAAACGCAAGTTGAATATTTATCTTTATAATTATAATTTCATTCTACATTAATACTCACATCTTCTTCCTCGCTCACCTCTTGGAAAGCAATAGAAATGTATTGCAAAGACACATTGTGGCAAGGATAGGTTTTCAACTATGATAAGACCATATTATTCAAAAAAAAATGGACCAAAAAATGTATAGCCCCTATGCAGGTCCTTATCATAACACAAAAAAAAACATGTATTTTTTTTCATTTTTCTTTTTAGAGAAAGGAATAAAAACTTGTGTTCGAAGGTTGTCTAAACAAACTTTGGGTATTTAAATCCCAACAAAAGACTTGGTTATTTCGCTTAAACGACATTTAGAAACCTATTCTTGTACCAAAAAAAGCTTTTTTTACCTAGATCTTAGTGGAGGGAGGTCTCTCCGTGGATAAAAGACTCACATGCATGGAAGCGCAAAACCCATTTTGTCCATAGTGTGGGCACAAAAACCTTGAAGCACCTTTTTTGGTTTGTGTCCCCTTGTTTGGAATGTATGGACCTAGGTAGAGTTTCTCTGTGAACAATATTTGCATGCTTCTTTGACCTGGTGCATTGCCTTGCTAGGCAACCACCTACTATGAGTCATTGAATTTCAAGCTGCTTGGATGCTCTTCCAAACTGAAGCCTTCTTTTGGATCTAGAAAATCTAAAATGATGCTTTGTTTAATGTTATTGTATCGTCACATCATTTCTCTTGATTCGACATAGCATTAATGTGTGCCAATTTGCTATCGCGTATCACTATATAGACATGCAAAGTACAACTAGAGATGGAGCATCTCTAATAGCTTCTTGAATATCAGCATAGGGCATGGAGCATCTCTAATAACTTCTTGAATATTGGGACAAGGCTCCATGAGTGGAGTGCTTCCAGACACTCCTCACCCAAAAATATACATTCTTGACCTAGGTCCATGTTGAGCCCTGAACAAACCCGGAGCCCTAGAGATTAGGGACACTCCAAAAACAATTAAGCCTCGTTGATCACATATTCTTATCGGTATGCTTTAAGCTTTTGATGCGATCAATGCCACTGGCAATTTCAATTTATTTGATTGATTTTTTCAAGTATCTCTATTGTTTGGATTGTATTTAAATGCTTATGACCCATTGTTTTGATCTTCACTTTGGATTGAGATTTGAATTGATAATATTTTAGGCTCATTTGCTTGTGTTATAATGTGATGATGTGATAATGTCAAAGACCATGTTACTCGAGAAGGCCTTGCCAGAGCACCCATGTTTGGATAATGATAGCTTGATTGCAATGATGTTTCTTTGCTTGTCTTTTTTTTTATCGATGACATGGTGATTGTAAGGATGAAATAGTAACAATCTTGTGATCAAAAGTCTAGACATGCATAACAATCAAAACATACATAAACATGCATTGCAATCAAGAACTTTGCTTTGTCTATGTTACATAAGTTGTTATTTGAATGTTTCATCACTAATGGTTGGTACACATAAATTTCAGCGGGGATTGTTATTGCTTGTGTGGAGATAGCAATAATGCATAGCTTTCATTACCACATCTATCATCATATTTCATGCATTGTTGCTTATCATAGGTCTTGAGTTACTACTTGAGGCTAATCAATATACTAATGTTTTTGTTACTATAAACCATGTGCATCCACAACAATGAATAATAGAGGATGACTTACATGGGAAAGGCCAAAGATAAGGAAATCCATGCGGTGAACAAGCACAACAATAGATTTGTTTCAAGTATCAATAGTTTTCCTACTCAATGCAAAAACAATTTGAGGAATAAATCTCTTTGCGTCATTAAACAAACAAGCAACCCTTGTACAATTTCATGAAATAAGAGAGAAAAGAGAACGTATGGAACTAATCAGAATAAGGAGATTATGAAAGTGAAAAGGAGTGGTGTAAGATTTGTTTAAACTATTGATAATCCACCTCACTTTGTGCAGTGTCACTTCTCATAATTGAACATCTATCTATGCTAAATAGACAAAGACAGATACCCCCCCTCCAATAGGGAAAGATATTTCAAAGGGTTTAACTAAGGATTTGTTTTGTGAATAACTCCTCCAGTAAGACAGTTGAAAGTTGTCTAGAAAGCACACAAGCAATGCATGAATAAAATGATCATTATTAAGGCAGCCTGAGGATATAGCTTAGTTGAATCGTCGGAGTAGTGTAAGATCCCTGACTCAATACCTAACGTTCAACTGAGACACAACCAACTGGGAATCCAAGCGAACCTCTAAAGAACGAACACCATGTGAAATGGCATCGCGTAATAACTCAATAACGACGCTATACTCGGCCACATTGTTCGTCAATGGCCCTAGACAAACACCTCCTAAAGACACCAATTGTCCCTCAGGTGAAGAGATAACCCAAGCGGCAGAATCTACGTTCCGAGTATGATGACTGGCATTGTATGTGAATCCTAAGAACACCAATGATTATGTTGACATCTGTCAGCCAAGGGGAAACTCAATAAGCAAGCCGACGACACAAAAGACTAAAAAGAAAAATATATACAGTACAGTACAATAATATACAAATCTCATGCTCGAGCTGGGGGGCTCAAGCATAATAATTTTTTAGATAGAGCCCATTTTTGGGTTCCTTCAACATGTTCCCTTCATAATCCTCTAACTCGTAGGCTCCTTTTTCGAGGACACGTCTCACGATATAAGGACTGTGCCACACGGGATTGAATTTTCCTGCCCCCAGTGGTTCTTTAGCTTGGTCGTAGAGAAGGACCGAGACACCCTCAACGTACTGTCGAGGATGGACAGATTTATCATATTGGACCTTAACACGTCGCTTATTTTCCTCGATAGTTAGGGTGGCATCTCGACGTTGCTCATCAAGTTGCTTCAGGTGTACAAGGTGTTCTTTGATATCAGTTGTATTCGGTAGGAGCTCAACTGCTAACTTGAGAGAAGGAATCTCACATTCAATGGGGAGAACCGACTCAACTCCATGAACCAATTGGAATGGTGAAAAACCAGTAGAAGTCTTTACTGCGGTTCGGTATGCCCGGAGAACAGGGTATAGCATCACGTGCCAGTTAGATTTACTCTACCTGACAATTTTTTGCAAAATGGATTTTAGAGATTTATTCACAGGCTCTACCTGGCCATTTGTCTGGGGATAATATGATGACGAATGATCTTGCTTGAACCCCAGTTTTGATGCCAACTTTGTCATCATCTTGTTTTGAAAATGACTTCCATGGTCAATGACAATCTCCTTCAAAATTCCAAACCAAACTATGATTTGATTGAATACGAAGTGTGTTGCAGTCTCACCATCGAATTTAATTGTAGGTATGGCCTCATCACACTTAGTAAAATAGTCTACGACCATTATAATGTGAGGGTGCCTCCCAGTCGAGGTCGGGTTGCAATCCATCAAATCCATCCCCCATTTGGTGAAGGGACCGATGGTAATGATTGGGTGAAGATGGGTAGGGTGCGAATGCATCTTATGAGCGAACACCTAACAAGGGTGACACTTCTTGACCGCTTCTACGCAATCTTTAAAAATTGACGGCCAAAAATAACTAACTCGCAATATTTTTTGGGCTTTCGCAAGGCCAAATAAATGACCACCACACACCCCATTGTGACAATCATTGAGTACAACTTCATCTTCTTCGTGAGTCAAACAATGACGCAGAATAGAATCCACCCCTCGACAATACAAAGCGTCACCGATAATGAGGTAGTTTCTGGCTTGATTGTGTACACGTCGTCGATCGTCCCTCGAAAGATGTTGAGGAAGCTTTACAGTTTGAAGATATATCAGAAAATGTGCTCATCGACAAATGAGTCGTTGAAAATGGTATCCTCATCCTACCTGGAGAAGTCTGACAAAATTGAGATCAAACTCCTGCAAAATCACAATCCATTTATTGTATTTCCCCCCTATGATACGCCTTGTCAAGACACGTTGAATAGATTGATTGATGTCAACAACCACGATAGTCTTGCGAAGTAAGATATAATGGCACAATCTTTGTATTTCTCCCCTATGATATGCCTTGTCAAGACACATTGAAATAGATTGACGTCAACAACCACGATAGTCTTGCGAAGTAAGATATAACGGCACAATCTTTGAACCGCATGCACAACTGTTAAGGCTAGCTTCTCTACATGAGAGTACTTGAGTTCAATACTGATTAGATTTTGACTAAGATAATAGATAACGTGCTCATGGAGTTCGTCATCCTCCTGAAGGAGAACCATACCAATCGTCCCTTCAGACGCAACTATATAAAGAAGGAAATATCTACTATAGTCTAGAGGACTCACCAGAGGTGTTGATGCTAGGGATTTCTTAAGGGCATCAAAAAATTCTTGGGCTCGCTCATCCCATATAAACGAAGTATCCTTTTTCAAGAGATGCATAAAAACCTTCGTGATGTTGGCATAGTTGGCTATAAAGCGATGCATGAAGTTAGCTTTCCCCTGTAAACCTTGTCGCTAACGAATATTGTGCAGGGGAGGCAATCAAAGTATTGCCTCTACCTTCATTAGGTCTACCATGATCCCTTGCTTGGAAACTATAAATCCCAAAATGCGGTCTAACCTGACGCAGAAGACGCATTTATGAGGGTTTAATCGAATATGATATTGACAACATCTTTCAAACACTAGTTGAGATGAACCAGATGATCAACCCTCTTGTGAGAGTGAGCAACGAGCTCATCCAGATAAGCCTCGACTATATGTTTGAGGTCATGGAACGTGAAGGCCATAGCCCGTTGAAAGGTCACTCCAGTGTTTTTAAGGCCAAAAGGCATTTTCTGGTATGCAAATGTACCCCAAGGACAAATTAACATCATCTTATGTTGATCCTCGGGTTTAATTTGAATCTAATTGTAGCCTGAAAATCCATCCATAAAAGAAAAGACTTCACTCCCCGCACACTCATCAATGATTTGGTCAATAAATGGTGCAGGGAAAATATCTTTAGGACATGCTTTATTCAGATCCCTGAAATCCATACACACACGGATGGTTCCTTGCTTCTTATTCACATGAACGGGATTGGATACCCATTCAGTCAAGGGAACCAGGTAGATGAAGCTGACATTAAGCAATTTCTCCACCTCTGCCTTAATGGCAGGGGCCTTTATGGGATTCACGTCTCTAAGTTGTTGTCAAACTGGCTTAGCATTCAGATAAGTCTTGATTTTGTGTTCAACAATACTAGGATCTATCCCTAGCATTTCTTCATATAACCAAGCAAATACGTCTCAAAATTCCTTAAATAGATTGGTGTAAATCTAAATTTCTTCAGGCGAACAAACCACACCTATATAAACGTTCTCCACCTTGCCAGGGGTTCGAGAGATGTTGATCGCAATGGTAGGAGAGATATTCGCCATGTTCCCCTCGACATATATGTCATGCTTATCCAATGGGACCACGGCGTGACCAACAATCTCGCTCATGGTGGACCTAAACTAAACTTGTTCGATCCTTTCAAGCTCTGGGAGGAAATAAGATATGTGGTGAAGGTCCTCCCAAGGCCTTTTAGGACCAATCATGGCCTCTAAGATCGCTTCATCCGAAGGCAAAGTATCGTCGAGGCAATCATGTGGACTAGACGAGTTTACGACCCATATGGGCTATAGGAAAAGATCCACCTCTTTCGCCCACGAAGAGGGAGGATCCGGGTCTACAACAACTTCCAGGATAGCTTGATATGCAATCTCGACTGTAGACAATGGCATTGCCATTCCTATATATGAATGACCTTCATATGACGCAGTCGGAGAAGGTAGAGTCCATGGGTCATCAAAATATGAAGTAAGGAACGAGACAAACCTCAATGACGATGAGGATTCATCGGAAACGACATTAATATACGAGATTGGTGCCGAGAAATTAAAGGTTCCCATCAAGGAAGGATACATTCTGACACCATTGTTCTTAGTTTCCTTCCAAGAATTCTCGACAATGGGGACCGAGGGTCCCACTGATGCAGAGGAACTAGAGTGCATGAAAGATAACTGGTCAATCGTCACAATCTTCCCCTCATGAGGAAAGTAGGAAACACGAAACACTAACGACACGACAACTGTCATATCATAAGTCCAGTTACACCCCAGTAAAATATTGTAGTTAAGGGGTGCATCAACCACCTTGACCTCGACCGCCACAGTTTTACCGCCTAACTGGACCTGAAGAGAAGGGAGGATACCACGCGGTCTGAATGAACGCCCATCAAACACAGTTAATGCATTCATAGACTGAGAAAGCTTGGGACAACCAATGGCATTCCAAAAAGATAGAGACATCACAGATGTCGAAGCACCTTCATCGATGACAGTATGCTTAATAGTGTTATTCATACACTCCACGTGGATTTGAAAAGCCACATGGTAAGGTAAGCAAGGTTGGACATCTGTGACATCGAACTTGATAACTTTTGAGCCACTTGGGTCAAGAGCCCCCAAAGCAGATAACAAGGCATTCCTTTGTGTTGGGCATGTCTAGAGTACCTCCAAATCTTACATTGCACACGATGTTTGGCCCAAATCCTCGACAATCGAGTAATTTTGGGCGGCGCCAGCATTGGGATTATGAGTAGAGCGCTCAAGAACTCCTTTCGAAATGCGAGGCATAGGGTCAGGCTTATCAATCTACAAATGTGTTTCTGGAGGGGGAGGCTCTGTACCCAAAGTAGGTTGTGGAGGAATATAATCACAAGTCCTAGTGGCTACGCTAATCTTAGATCTAACCATATTCACACATTGATGGGGACCATCATGTGTTGGGGGAGTTTGACTTCCACTCGATGTATTTCCGGTGTTTGAGGTTCCTAAGGCCATATTTTGACTATGCGGAAACAGATTAGTTAAAACAGTAGGTTGTTGCGCTATAAGCCTCTAGGCTTCCTCTATCTTAGGGCATAAATGGGTAAGGTGATCCTCTTTACACAACTTACATGGAAACTTCACCTTCCATTTTTCTTTCTTGCCCACACCAACATTGTTATCAAACTTGTCATTATTATGATTGTCCTTTTTCTTGTTATTGTTGTTATTATTGCAACCCTTGTAGTTATTATTTCTACCTTTCCTCCTATTCCCTCCGGGTTGTTGGTTATCCTTCGGGTTCGTCGACTACACGAAATGTGTTGCTGACAAATGGACGAGAGGAGACAAAGTTGTAGCTTGTCCTGTTGTAGACTGGTTGAGAGACAAACTTTTCATCTGATTCATCACTTGGTCCGCAGACTTGGCATTTGTTGAGCCTATAATGCCATCGACATGAGGCCCATGCTTTTGTCTTGGATCATTACTTGATCATGGTGCGTCAGGATTAATTTCATAGAGTATCCCAGATTGAGCGTATATAAGATCTAATTGTTGAGCTTTAAATATGGCCTCTTCCTCAGTCGTTACTCTAGATGTAGAAACATCCTTTGAAATATACGACAATAGGGATTAAAGAAACCAGTCCAATAAAATATCAGGAGGAATGTTAGCTTTAATCAACTGCTTTCTTCTACGCCACTCTTGAATGTGATCCGAGATGTGGGTGGCTTTGTCATGACAAAAATTCGATAAAATCTCGGTACCAACATCGTAACGAAACAACAGTTGAAAGTGGTTGAGAAAAAACTAAGGCAAACTCATGAAAGGTTAAGTACGTGCCCCTGGTAATTCAATGTACTATTTCGTAGCAACCCCCATAAGGGTGCCTTGAAACAGTCTCAAACAGACCGAGTCATCATTAAGAGAGTTCGACAAGCACCATGAGTGAAAAGTAGTAACATGATCGCTTGGATCCTCGCCACTCTTGCCCTCAAATTTCAGAATGCACGAGGGAAGCTTGGCAGGGACAAGGGGCCATTTCGGATCATGACACACAGTGTCGTTCATTAATCTCGACAGATCTGACAAATTCAACGTGGCTAGAAAATGGAGCCTTGGTTGCGGCCTCTGAGACATGCTTCCAGGAAATACTAACTTTGAGAGATTGCAGGGCGGGGAGGGTCCTGGTAAACACAATGGGCCTTCCTGGTAGAATAATATCCCCCTCCTAACTGATTCATGAAAGTATGTAAATACATCATCACTGATGGGACCGCTTGTGAGGGAAAAACAATATGATACGAGTTACCCATGTGAGGATATACATTGCCCCCCGACGAAGGAACTTCATACAAGGGATTTCCCATGTGAGGATATATGCTACCCCATGATGTAATACCATAGGTGGGAGGAGAATTTTCCATAAGAAAATCATTCGAGGGAACATGCATTGTGGACAAAGGATAGACAGACGAGATATATGAAGTAGAAACACCGCCCATTTGCCCATTCCATCTATTAACTCTATTTTTGTCTCAAGCATTCTCGAGCCCAAATCCACTAGGCATCAAGTGTATTTGAAACTGCAATCAGACCAAGTATATAAATCTCTCTATATATGATTGGGTTTTTTATTATTCTTATAGATTCAGTGGAAAATCCTCTAAATTAGTTGAAAGGATTTGACAAGGTATGCAAATTGGTCAAAAAATAATGCTACAGGAAGTTCCTGTAGCGCCCTGTTTTTCAAGTAAATGACATAGTTTTGGGTTTTTTGTGATAATTGATGATGAAAAATGATAATGAAACCATTCCACACCCTAAAATACACATTAAAAACCATTTTTTTTTATCTTCAGCGAAGAGGTTTGGAGCAATCTTGTATGGAAAAGGGGAAAACAAAAAACAGGGGATTTTCTGGAAATGACTGTTTTTGCAGTCAATTTCAAACTCAGATTATGAGGAAATGAAGAGGAATTTGTGAAAACTAAAAGAGGCTTTTTTCAAGCACATCCTAATATACAAAATCCTCCCTCAGATTTTACACAGGTGTCATGGTTTGGGAGATATAGGCAGGTCTTTTCAACCCATTTTTTCAAATTTGTAAATACACGAATTTTCCTGTTTTAGTCATCTTCTTTGGGCACAGATTACGAGGGGATGGAAAGGTATTTTGAAAAAATGAAAGAGGTTTTTATCAAGAACAATCTCATATACAAAAACCTCCATCATTTTTCACACAAGTGTCATGATTTGGGATATACAAGCATGTCTTTACAACTCATTTTTTTCAGATTTGTAAATACACGAATTTTCTTGTTTTAGTCATCTTCTTTGGGCACAAATTACGAGCTGATGGAAAGGTATTTTGAAAAACTGAAAGAGGTTTTTATCAAGAACAAGCTCATATACAAAATCTTCCCTCAATTTTCACACACGTGTCATGGTTTATGTGATATCGAGTGTTTTTCATCCCTATTTTTCATAATTTCGCTATAAAAGTGTTGAAGATGAAATGGAACAATCAAGGTGTAATTTGTCCTCACACGTGTCAAGGAGATTTGTCAGGTCAAGGTGGCATATGGATGTTCAAGGAGGATATTTATGCTAAATATCCTCAAAAAATTTGGTTTATTTTGAATGTAATTAATTCTTTGAAATCCAAACCCTAGTTTTTAGGTATTAGACTGATTTTTTTAGATTTTTTGTATCTTGTTGATGTAACTAAATCCAAATTCGACCCCAAGGGGAGATATTCAGTTCTATTTTGAGAAGATTAGATCCATGTTTTAAGGATCTATTAGTTGTCATGCAAGGTCTATACATTTCATATGAACTAGATGCAAAAAGAGGGAGGAGAAGGATTCAGTCCGAGGGACTGAGGGTTGGATCCATGTTTGCCTTAAAGATTTTATCTTATACAAGTGTTGGGATCAAACTTATCTGTGTAAAGATTTCAATGGTTAATGAAGTCATTAGTTGGTGTGTATCATTCTCTTTTTTTAATCATTTATAATTCTCCATCTTGAACACATTATTATTATTATATGATTATATGGTTGTATGTATGTGCTGAGAGGGTTTATCTATTTTTATAGTTCAATCTTTACCACATGTGTGTTTAAGATCCTTTAAATCTGGTTCAGAAAGGATTTATGAGTTTAAGATTTATTCTTCTACTGGTTAATTATATCAAATAACAGACTGCTCTTTTATGGTTATCAGTCTTGTTGCACTTTTTCTTCTTCAACATATACCCTACTCTCACTTGGCTTAACTAGTGGTTTTGTTTACCTGATCTGTTGCACATAGAGAAGAGATATTGTCAGCTTATCCTTTAATCCCCCTTTAAGATCAAGAGTGTGATCCTCCCACCTCTTAAAATTCTTTTGCTTTTAAACTTTTGAAATAAGATGTGCCAGTCTTGTTCCAAAAGCAGTCCAAGGACAACTTCTAGCGCTAACATCTTTTGGCACCATTGTCGGGGACGGGAGTGAAGATATCTTCCCTGGGAGAACGACAACGAGTAGATCTAGCTTTGGATGGTGAACTGAAGCTGGACACTTTAGAATGCTTATCTTTCACCATGGCGACTCCATTGTTTAGAGATTCATAGGCGACTCCACTAGTTGAAGATCCATAATGGTCATGGAAGCTATCTTGGCTCAAAGGTATGCATTTTGTGATTTCTCAAACATAGATGGTTTTCCACATCTGGTGCCTACTATAGATGAATGGGATGACTATATTCCCAGATTCAGAGGAAGCAAGTATGATCATCCTGGTGAGCACTTATTAAATTTTCATAAATGCATGCTTGAACATGATTTTATTCACGAGGATGTCTTAATCAAGATGTTCAGATTTTCTTTAGAAGAACATGCTCGTGAATGGTGTCAATCTCTTCCTGCTGCTAGCATTCTTTCTTTGAAGGACTTTCATAATGTTTGTTATTCATATTGCAAGAGGATTTACCCAGCTGAGAAACTTTTTGAGCATTTTTGTGAAGGATATGCATTATATATTCAGAATTTAGTAGTTGATGCTTCTAGTAGTGCAGATGAAGGGGATGGTTATATTGAGGAAGAGGAAGAAGAATCATTTTCAAATATATCTTCTTCTAAATCTATTTTACAGCAGGAGGATCTTCAGCAGGAGGATATTGAGGTTGATGAAAATAATACCTTAGATGCATTTGGCATTAATCCAAATGTTTCTTATAGTGATGATTATGATACATAAATTGTTCCAAGTTTGTTTGAAGATCATATTACCAATGATAATTTTCAGAAATATTCATCTTTGTCATTAGAATTTTATCATGTTGCTCCCATTTTTTATGACTATGATGATGATCTCAAAATTCTAGATCCAAATGTTTGTGATGTGGCAAAATCTGATCAGCAGATTCATGAAGACATTCAGTCCATTATCCATGAACAACCGGAGTCGGTATATGACAGTTATGCATATGATGGTAGTGAGGAATACATGAATCATTTTGTTGATTCTCATGATGACATTGTTGTTGTTGTTGTTCAAGAAACTTATGAGCAAATTTAGGATGACCTTGATGCTTTTGATTGCCAACACCCGAATGATGTTCATGCTCTTTTTCCAGCAAAACAAATGAAGTATTGTTTGATAAGTGAAGTAGAGGAACAATGTGGCCTTTCGTATCAGCTAGAAATGAAGCATAATTGGCAGGACCCAGTGGCCATTTACATGGAGTCATGGTTTTCAAAAAATTTCAACCTTGTGGCATTTGGAATCAAAGTGGATTGTGGTTGTAAGTATGTCTTGCAAATCAAATTTTGGTTGCAAATATTATATTCTTCTTTTACTTCCATCTGCATGCAAGAAGCTCTTATAGTCGGTTGGATGCTATCATGGCTTCATTAGAAGCATGATTACCCATGATTAGCTTGTTCCTACCGGTTAGAAGTAGGATGAATAAGCTTGTTTTTCGAGCATTTGGGTTTGAAGTTGTATATTGTTCTCAGCAGTATATTTTCAGGATTTGAATAAGTTGCAGAGGTTTGGAAGGAGTTTGATGACTCCATAGCCCAATGGATAAGGCACGAGGTCTACTTGTTCTTGGAAACTCACAACGAGCATGCCATCCCCCGTGGATCCTATGCTAACTCTCTTTTTGTCTAAAAAATTCTCAGGCCCAAATCCACTAGGCATCAAGTGTATTTGAAATTGCAACTAGATCAAGTATATAAATATCTCTATATATGATTGGGTTTTTGTTTATTCTTATAGCTTCAGTGGAAAATCCTCTAAATTAGTTGAAAGGATTTGACAAGGTATGCAAACTGGTCAAAAAATAGCGCTATAGGAAGTTCCTGTAGCGCCCTGTTTTTCAAGTAATGACATAGTTTTGGGTTTTTTGTGATAGATGATGATGGAAAATGATAATGACACCATTCTACACCCTAAAATACACATTAAAAACCATTTTTTTTTCTTCAACAAATAGTTTTGGAGCAATCTTGTATGGAAAAGGAGAAAACATAAAACAAGGGATTTTCTCGAAATGACTATTTTTGCAGTCAATTTAAAACTCATATTATGAGGAGATGAAGAGGAATTTGTGAAAAAATGAAAGAGGTTTTTATCAAGCACAAGGTCATATACAAAAACCTTCTTCAGTTTTCACACATGTGTCATAGTTTATGCGATATTGAGTGTTTTTTTAGCCCTATTTTTCATAATTTCGTTGTAAAGGTGATGAAGATGAAATATAATAGTCAAGGTGTAATTCGTCCTCACACGTGCCAAGGAGAGCTGCCAAGTCAAGGTGGCATATGGATGTTCAAGGAGGATATTTATGCTAAATATCCTCAAAAAAATTGGTTTACTTTGAATGTAATTAATGCTTTGAAATCCAAACCCTAGTTTTTAGGTATTGGATTGATTTTTTTAGATTTTTTGTATCTTGTTGATGTAACTAAGTCCAAATTCGACCCCAAGGGGAGATATTCAATTATATTTTGAGAAGATTAGATCCATGCTTTAAGGATATAGTAGTTGTCATGTAAGGTCTATAAATTTCATATGAACTAGATGCAAAAAGAGGGAGGAGAAGGATTCAGTCCGAGGGACTGAGGGTTGGATCCCTGTTTGCCTTAAAGATTTTATCTTATACAAGTTTTTGGATCAACCTTTTATGTGTAAAGATTTCAGTGGTTAATGAAGTCATTAGTTGGTGTGTATCATTCTCTTTTGTTTATCATTTCTAATTCTTCATCTTGAACACATTATTACTATTATATGATTATATGGTTGTATGTATGTACTGAGAGGGTTTANTATGTGTAAAGATTTCAGTGGTTAATGAAGTCATTAGTTGGTGTGTATCATTCTCTTTTGTTTATCATTTCTAATTCTTCATCTTGAACACATTATTACTATTATATGATTATATGGTTGTATGTATGTACTGAGAGGGTTTATCTATTTTTATAGTTCAATATTCACCACACGTGTGTTTAAGATCCTTTAAATCTGGTTCAAAAAGTATTTCCGAGTTTAAGATTTATTCTTCTACTGGTTAATTATATCAAAGAACAGATTGCTCTTTTATGGTTATCAGTCTTGTTGCACTTTTTCTTCTTCAACATATACCCTACTCTCACTTGGCACAACTAGTGGTTTTGTTTACCTGATCTGTTGCACATAGAGAAGAGATCTTGACAACTTATCCTTTAAGCCCCCTTTAAGATCAAGAGCGTGATCCTCCCACCTCTTAAAATTCTTTTGCTTTTAAACTTTTGAAATAAGATGTGCTAGGCGTGTTCCTAAAGCAGTCTAGGGACAACTTCTAGCACTAACACCATCCTTGAAAATTATAACTAGGATTAGGTCCATAGGAAGGAGGATTCTAACCCCCTATCGTAGGAAATGACTGCGGGATATGACCCCCACCAAACAGGAAAGGATTATAAGGAGGCGACGTGCCGCCTGACCCAAAACTAGTATTGATGTTAGATGTCAGAATGGAGGATGACATGTGTAGAGTCGTATTCGACATACCAAAAGAAAAAGGATTAGAGGCCAGACGCATCGATTGAGCACTATAACTAGGCATCCCCGTCGAAAAGGTGTCAAGGGGGACAAAGACCGATGATGACGAAGTCATACCATTCGAGAATATAAAAGGATTCGTCCCCATGGATTGAGCTGAGCTCATGGACTGGGTAGCACTAACTAAGGGAGTCCCTGAAATCCAAGTAAGTGATGATGAGGGAGTTTCATGGAATCCACTAACCATAGCAGAGGTTGGAGTTGAATCAGTACTCTTGATGGGATGATCGTGAGCCTGAGCGACAGAGATGTATGTACCACGTTTATTAACTCTACGCCTTTTAGGAGGCGGTTTCAGTATAATACCAAATTATGGTAACTAATTCAAGAGTTGACAAGACCGGTGGGGAGGTTGGTCTCACTCCATGATGACTCAAACTCATGACGCAATGAAAAATACTAAGGCCAACTAATATACAAAGTGCACACTCCTAAATAAAATTAGAGGCCAATGCACACAAACAAGAGAAGGTGGTTGAAAAGGGGCCTCCCGAACTAAAGAAGGTATGCCTCTCCCAGGAGGGGATTGAGACTCCCGAACAATAGAGCGAAGGTAACAAAATCATTTATAAGGACCCTTGTGGGCTTCATAGTGAAATTATTCATACCCCTCCGAAGAGAATATCCTCCATAAAGTTTGTGTGTTGTTCGATCCCTATCTCACTCAGGGTACCTACAGAATAACCCATGCAAGTAACCTGTGTGGATACCTAGGATAGGCAACCAAGGTCACCGCAGTATAATCAATGCTCAGGTGAACAATCGCAGGTCATGTCCGCCGTATGGGTAGGGTAGCTAAGCCTGAAGTTCAAGAAGCACCAAGGTACTCCAAGAACCCCCATATACGAATAGAACCCCAAAAATATATTTGATGCTAGGAAGGTATTAGAGGGATTTCTGTAATCAACTCCACGCAACCTTGTGGCTTCAGTTTTAGTGGAGTCTCCCGAGAACAACAATTATACAATGGATTTCACCACTCCCTGGATAGACACCTATTTCGAGTTTTGTAGCCTTGGAGACATTTACTCATAAAATCCTATTCTAAGGCCCTAAATCCTAAACTTGTTTGTGTACCCTAAAATATAAAATCTTTCTAATCAATTTTAATTATTGAGTGTTAATTTTAGTGGTTTTTGTTTACTCAAGAGACACGACAGTGAAACTAATGGTGTTATGACTCAACATATGGAATAAATGCATGTAAAAATACTACTAAGTACTAGTCTTGTTTTTCAAAAGAAATGGTATGCTTCTAAATGTTGTGCACAAGATGCAATCTCTTCAATTTCAATGACAATGCAATCTTTCCTAAAATGCCAGGACTAATGTAATCTAGACAAAAAATGCAAATGTTCAAATGAAATGCAATTTTTTTGTATTTTAAATATAGGAAAATGAAAATGCAAAAACTGAACTAATAACCTCTCAGACAAACCCTACTGCAAGAACATGAAGACAAACCAAGTAGGACACCAAGAAGCTATTAATCATACCTAAATGCAAGGACTAGAAAAAAAGTTAGAAAAATAAAAAGAAACAAGTTTTCCAAAAAAATTAACAACAATATAGCTTCATATCACTATGCAAGCACCCAACAGACAGAATAGAGACCCAAGAAGACTCAACAACACTGAGAATCCACCCAACAAACACCACACTAATCCCAAAAGGTTCAAAAAAATATGTACGCGATTGTTCAGGGAACAAAAGCGTATGTACGCGTCTTAGACACAGACAACCCGCGTATGTACATGATTGTTCAGGGAAAACCCGTGTATGCCAATAAAAACACCAACTGGGTAGTAATTAAGCCAAGCAAACAAGATATACAACAATGTAAAGGTTGTTAAGCTATAAGAGACACAAAAACTCAGGCAAACATAGAGAAATTAAAGAGAAAAATCACCAACTAACCCCAAAAAAGAGAATATCCCTAGTGGAGTCGCCAATTATGTTACGAGGAATAAATCTCTATGGCTTGGGGTAGGACCACAATAGACCGAACGATACCAAGAAATCAACTCAGATCTCAAATGTGTTAAATAAATGGAAATGACAAAAAAGGAAAGGCTAGAAGCCTACCTTGTCCGGACGTTCCTAGAAGACCACTATTGAGATCACAATCCAATGTCTGATGCCTATAACTTGTCCTCAACATCTAGATACACAAGCATATTGAAAATGTATGAAATGTTAGCATATAAACTAGCATAATCCATTAACATATAAAGCAAATTTACCCATGGAAAATAACATAAACATTTGCAAGATATAATTGAACGAGAAAATAATATTTCTATTAATATAATCAACAAGAGTACATAGGTGACAACCTCCTGTATCAACAACTTGTCGAAACTGAGAAACTAAGTACCTCCACCTAGGCCTTCACCACTTCAATCCTCCATAACACAAGCTCACAAGTTCTAAGAGTAATTGGGTTCCTCCTTCACATGATAGGGAGAGCTTGGGGGCTGAACATAAAGATAGCCTCCAAAGGGAATTGAAGGGTCGAATCAGAGCGTTTCCATCATATGAAGAGTCAAGGGTCATGGATCCTGTGACTTGGCATGGAAAATCTGAAATATTTTTAATTTTGAGCACAAAACCCGATGTACACGGGTTGTAATGGATCAACCTACGTATACGCATGTTGTATCATTGTAGCCCGCATATATGCACAAAAATTTGAATTTTTACTTTTGACTGAGCAAAATGGGAAACTGAGTCTGTAGAGGGAAAGGGTAGGCCACCAAAGCATGATGCATAGGGTGTGGAAAAAAATGTTATAACACCTTGACAAATGGTTCCTAAGACTTAGGAAAACCATTCAATGCCACATTAATGAGCTCTACGTCATCCATTTTCTCCCCTATGGCTGCAAGTTGGTCATGTACCTAAGTGATCGTCATGAAATAGCTAGTAACATTGTCAGATCTAGACATCTGCACAAATCTGAGTCAATTTCTTAAGACCATATTCCTATTCATATTAATGCTTTGGAATATTCCTACGATGGCATCAAACATTTCCTTAGCCATTCTCTTCTTGGATAAGTGAGGAATTAGATGATCCTTCACTAAATCCAAGATTACTCGCTCAAATTTAATCTCCTTCTTTTGGTGAACTGCCAAATCTTGCGGATCTGTTGGTGGAACAATTACTTTTTTCCACTAATTGCCAAACATCGTACTCCTTCAATTCCAAAGTAACTCTTGCTTTCCAAGATAGGAACTTGTATGCTCCATCCAATATGTCTTCAACTCTCAAACTTGTTGATTCCATCCCTTAGACCTGATAAATTGCCCTGGAAATAACATGTTGCTAAAACTCCCCTTGTATCAACATGTATGATCTTATACGCACCTGTCACTTCTGAAACCCGTGTATGTATGTGACTTTTCTTACTACAACTTGCATATATATGAGCCTTTTCTTATTGCAACTGCGTACAACTGTGTACAACTTTAAACCCTAGTTCTGCTTTAGTATGGTTGTTTCCATGAAATCCAACCCTTGATTTCTTACTACTGGTTATCGATCTGCTAAGATATCCTTACAAATATGATAAATCTACTATCAACTGTTGTGGATATGAGATGTGGTTTCCTCTCAAAGCATTGACTCTGATACCATGTTGATATTCCCTATCTGACACCTAGGTACTTTGTTATCTGGTGATTTCCTTGTTGTAAATTAACTAGCAACTCACAAAACAAAAAACACTTGTTGGAATAATCAACTCAAATAAATATATCGGAAGCAATACTGGAAACCAAAATATCATACACAATACACAAAGATATTATGCCCATCAACTAAGCTTATCATTCAAATAACTTCAAAGCTTACAAGGGCTCCCTTACTTGGAAAATGGCCCACAAAGAAATACAAAAAACTTTAGACAAGACCTGCAAACTCTAGCAACTCTTGGTCTGTTATATGATCTCAAAATTTCATGTTTCTCGAGATGTATGCTCCTTTCCTTAAGAAAACTTGTGTATACACGCATGTCTCCATTGAAACCCACATACACACACTCAAAGATTGTACGACAAACTCTATATGGCTTGGCCCTGCTGCTACGGCTCCAATCTGTTGAAACCCACTTGTGTCTCCCTTTGTTCTCTCTTCTCCCTGACTTGATCTCTAGATGGAAGTCCTTCTCCACCTATCCAAGATCTCCTTGAATCACAATCCTTCGTGATCCAACCCTCTCTTAGGAAAAATCCTTCTTTACTCTCAATAGTATCAAGTGTCTCCTTCACCCTTGCCTTGCTTTTATAATAATGAGTTATGAACTAACCCTAATCTCCAAAGTGATTGATGCTTGAAATTACTTCTCACCTCACTTGAGATCAATGGCTTATATTTAATTCACTAATGTTAATTTTATCATTTCATTAAATAAAACTCAATTAATTAATGAAAGTACTTAAATTTAATAATTCTTTAATTAAATTAAAATCTCAAGGTAGAAGGCTTTGGACGACTTACACACATCTAGACACTTAGACCTGTGTGGAAGTACCTGTCTGATGCTAAAAACATTAACACTCCCAACGAACCCCTTAGTCATCGCGACGAAGAGCCCCTGACCCCTCAATCAACCACCTATTCCAACTTCCAAGCCTTTTCGTCAATTGCACTAGCAAAAGATCCCCCGCTTCATTTTCCACCTTCAATATATAGAGTTCTTCTTACCATCCATGCAAGAAGTTCCATGCGTGAGTTACACTTGTCATTGAGTAACTAATCATGCAGTTTCCTTTTTCTTAACCTTTCTTAGTTTAGTTTTCCATAAATTTATCTTTTTCTTATTTTTACCATTTTATTCTATTAATAAAGTAATTCCTTTTATTTATTTATTTTTAAGCTTTTACTTTATTTATTTATTTTTATTATTATTCTTATTATTTATTACTATTTACTTTTATTATTTATTTAATAATATGGGGCATTACACAAATAAGATGAAATATGTGAGAAGAAAGAAAGCAATGTACACTTGCCTCTTAAGGTGGGGCAACCATTCACTGAGCAAAGTCTCAAATACAACAATACTCAACAAAACATTCCATAACCTCCTATTCTCTTTAAATAGATTCTCAATAACAAAACCCTAACTTAACATGAAGGAAAAAAATGCACATGAACCAAAAGGATAAAAAATGAAGGGATGGGGAAGCAAACAACAAGTGGAACTGATGCATTTTGTGCTTTGGGCCTTTAGCTAACTTTGTAGCAATAAAAATGCATAAGAAAGTGAACCAAAATAGTAAGAGGGGTGGGAAAACAATCAGTGATGGTAGTGATGCATTTTTCCCCTTTGGGCCTTACTGAACCCCACTGTCATTCAAAAAATGTATTTGAGAGGAAAACACAACATCGACATAGTTAGGAATGCTACATGGGTGAAGGATTGATGCACTTTTTCCTCTTGGGGCACCACTCCCACCAAATTCTAAAAACACAACAAGAGTGAAAATTAATCACCAAAGATGCTCTAGAGGCTACCTAGACTTGGAATTGATGCATTGTTCCTTATAATCATCTGTTAGACCCCTAAGTAAATCAAAAAATGTACCAACAACTAAAAATGCATCAAGGGAGAGGTAGCAACAACTTGCCAGATCGACTCGCAATGAGTTTTTCTCTATGGGATGGCTAGAGTAGCATTTCCCCCCTCGAGCATGCTTTAGAGGGAGAAATGTGTCTAGAATTATTAGCTTGGTAGTGTTTGAGCATATAAATGGTTTTCTTTACTTAACATTCATATTATTATTGTTTGTAACATCTCTTAGTTAATTATTTTATTTTACTGACCATTTATTGAGTGTCATAGGTAAGAGGGATAACCAGATATGACATAGGACAATTGGTAATAGCTCGACAAAATTTAAGAATATACTTGAATTCTTCGCACCCAATTACCTATAAATTGATTGGTCATAAGGCATACTTGAATGCTAAGTCATGGTTGTTGTGCTTTAATTAAATTTGCTAGGATTTTTAATTAAATTTGCTAGGATTTTTAATTAAATGATGAGATTTTTAATAATGCAGGTGGAAGACCTCAGAACCACTGTGCTTTACCAATATATCAATGTTGAGCTTGAAATCACAGTCCTTACCCTTGTATACCCCTAGATCGACTAGTTACGCACATTATATTCCCTAGCAATATTGATTATTAATTGGTTGACAAGTTTTATTAAAAAATAATATTCTTGAAGAGATTTTTTAAATAAGTTGTTAAGAATATTATTTCTCTTTCTGCAAGTGAGAAAAAGCTGCTAGGATGATATCATACATTTGTAGAAGGGATATCTCTCAAATTTCAGTCCTTTCTTTGTCATGTTAACAATTTCCTGTTAATTATGCATGTGGTTCCTTTACTAAATTAGTATGCTATTCTTATTATGATGGTTTGTTTAATGAATTATTGGAGAACCGAGATAGTCGATTATCCTCTGTCTCATAAAGTTGGGCATGATATTATGGGATTTTCCTACAAAGGCTTGCATGTGCAAAGAGCCGAATGAAGAAGGAAGGAGCACAAATAGGGTGAAGGAAAATGAATGTAAGGTCAAAACCTAATGCAATTCACTTAAGCACAAGGAGAAAAGAGGCATTTCCAAACCAAAGCAAACATGGTAGGATGCAACAAGTAATTTTCAGACTCAAACCTAGGGCAATTGCTGAAAAAGATTGATGTCCTAAGTGGATTTAGGAGGAGATATATTAAGCCATCATCCCACCCGAGTAAGGAGTGTGAATATGACACAAATTCCAACCAATTACAACCACAAAACTCACAATCAAGTGATGGAAACATGCAAGCAAGAGTAAGGAAGAAGACATCCAAGTGATGAGAAGGTCTCTTCTTGAGTTGATATTATTGTGAAAGTCTCACACATGTGAACAAAATCATAATTTCCTAATTTCATGAAGTAAATATTCTTACAGCTGGTTTGAATAATCAAAGTGAGAATAAGATGAACTTTATAATAAAACAAGAAATAGGAACTTAAGATTCATTTAGGGTAGCCCAAGGGTTGGCTATGTAGTAGCTTGAGATTGTTTTTGGCTACTTAGAAATAATGCCAAGACATATTGAAAACCGACTTTGGTCCACAAGTTGGCTCTTGGACTAGAGGGGGCTCCCTCATCAGATTTGGTAACTCGCTGCTTATTGTCACTAAGCAACAATTCACGTCTTTAAGCTCATAAAGGCCAGATTTTAAATGATAGAACAAGATAAAATAGGGTATACATGCTTCAAAATGAAATAGTAGTTGACTGGAGAAAAGGCTATAAATATCTGTGATCACAAGCCTAATCCATTGAGCACAAAGTCTCATCCATCAAAGCACAAAACCGATCTTTGAAGGTGGAAGAAAATAATAATACACAATAAATCTCAGACTTGACAGTGAGTAAGGAAATCACTGTGAATATGAGAAGAAGGAAAGTGATTTTGTTGGGCATTTAAGAAATGAATCCAACAAAATAAAATCAAGTGCGTGAGCTGAGCACAATTGGTGAATTTAGCAAACAAATACTTAATTAAATAATTTGCAGATGTATACGCATGTTTCTATTGAATATGGCAATGCCATTAAATCAATAAAAACATATATGACAACAATGGTGGTTGTACCAAATTCCTGTCTCCAAACCATGTCAATCTCATTGCAAATTACAAAATTGAAAGAAAAGAACAATTATGAAAATTTGAGAAGCTTAACGCGTAAAAATAGAAAGAAAATACAAAGCTCCGTTGGAAATGAGATGTGAATCCAAAAGGTTCATTCTTTGACTCATAAATTTACAAAGGATGACCCATCGAGATCATTCCAAAAAACACACAGTCTTCACTTGTTGTCTCCTAATTACTAACCTTCTCGTTTTAGCAGTCCTCAACTGCTTCTTTTATGCTCATTGAATGCTATCCCAACACCTTTATTTTTTAAACTAATTTCTTAAAATAGACTTGAAGATCCGAGCCTTTGGAAAAATCGACACTTCAAATAACTAGTTGTTGTATTTTTCCAATAAAGGATAATTTGTTTTATTGTATTTATATTGCAATATTCTTGTTGCTACCACATGTTCTACCACCTCCAAAATCATTGGGCGTACAATTTGGCATTGGGCGTTTTTGGAAAATCATCCATTTAGATTCATATTCGTCTCAATTTCTTCAGAAATTGTGTCGGAAGTTTATTGTCTAAAAACTGCCACTTGTGAGCTTTATGTTGATTGTGGGGGGTCCCTTGGTGTTTTGAAAACCATGGTGGGGGGTGTAACTCAATCCGCTGGTAACACTTAACTTAGCTCAATACCATAGTTAGGATACCCCCTTTTTTGTTAAACAAACATGGGGGGCCTAAATACGATTAACCTGTAATAAACACACTTTATTAATATACTAAAGTTTAATAAAACATTAAAACATTAAAACATTAAAACATTTAAACTTTAATAAACTATATTAAAGTTTATTAATATATTTTAAAACTAAACAAAATTAAATATATAAAACCTAAACTATTATATTTATGGTTTGTTTTAAAACATTTTGAAATGGAACTTAAATAAAACTAAATAGATAGAAAATTTAAAAGTTTAAATTATCTAACTAAATAATTAACAATAATTAAAATAAATTTTTATTCAAAATCATTCAATGTTACAACATGCTAGGTAGTTGAAGATTCAGGTATGTGGAAGGCCAAGAACCACAAACCAATATTATAAATAGAGCCATTGCATTCAAGGAAAAGGTTCTCTTTTTGACATTGTAATCTATATTTCATATGTTGATAGAGAGACAACTATTAGCTATTGTTTTTATACTATTAAAGAGTTGTGTTTGGTCTTGAGACTCTTTTCTCCTTGTTGAGTTCTTTTGGTGCTTATGGGTGTGAGCTTTCAAACCTATGGGACTTTTATTTTGTTATGGGTTTATTCTCATTTATCTTATGCTTAATAACTGACCTTATATGAAACAAGGAGCTTCTCAATGACTAGAGATTATTCTCGCTTGCTTATAATTTTTGATAATGTAAGTGCTTTAGTTGGTAGACTATTATCCCTATCATCATATGCCTAATCATGTTTCATTTCACTCTCCCGAGGGATTTGGAAGGCTATGATTTGGGTTCATATCTAATGGCAAAGTGAACTATTTTCATTGTTATTGGTTTCATTTCCGGATCTTGTTCTTTGCTCCTTTAATTAGGATTTAGTTAGTTACATTTTACATATTGCATTGCCTCTATTTCATTCCCTACATTTAGTATATCCTCATTTATATTTCTTCGTTTACACTAGTTAGTTTAGATTATATTAGATAAAGAGCATTAAAAGAACATCAAAAGAACATCTAACCTTGCATATGATAAAAATGCTATAATTTGAGGGCTTGCCATTTAAATGAAGAAAGGTCTATTTTGGCCCTTTTGTCAGGTAAGCCTATGTGGTTGATGATGGTCATTTTCCTATGCCAACAATTGACTAGGTCAAACCATAATAGGCCTTCATCCAGGGTTGAACGACCAATTCAAGAGTGTGCACACACTGTCTACTAGACCCCCTAAACATAAAAAACAATTTCCCACTCTAGCACTTGTTATCTCGAAGGGGCACAAGTCCCTAGAGCCACCTATTGATGGGTGGGACATTGTACTTATTAATATCGATCCTCCAACCACTAAATGGGAAAAGGTCACAAACAACCATGCCAACTTCCTTCTATGAGGGTTCACTATAAGGAGAACACCTTGTAGCGTAGTCTTTTGTGGAGGTTTTTAGTGTTACAAGATTGGACAAAGTTTAAAAAAAAAATCCGTTACAACCTCCGCTATTCGTAGCGGAGTTTTTAGTGGAGGTTTTAACAAATGTTACATATAACTAAAAAAAATTGGGCGGGTGGAGGTTTTAGCAGAGTTTTTTTTT